>JAQGAC010000061.1:0-58782 GCA_034696585.1 Isotomurus maculatus | reverse complement strand
TGGGGTCATAATTACTATAATATCCAACCTCAATTAAGAGTTTGCACGGGTGGATCTAACAACAACTTAATATTTAACATATCCTTGGTGACTAGTTACTAAATAACTGCTAATAAAAGCATAACTACACTTACGTGGGATCAAAGTTAAATCTTTTTGTTAATTATTTAACTCTTAATTGAGTTTGAATAATTAACTAATTATTACACAAATTAAGTGTATTTATGCTTAATTGTCACTTAATTAGTAACTATTAACCCTAAGTATGTTAAATACTTAGTTTGAAATAAATCGCCCCTTGTAAACCCTTTATTGAGTTTGAATAATTAACTAATTAGGAACCTAGTTAAGTCTTTTAATGCTTAATTAGCAGTTATTTAGTAACTAGTCGCCCTTAATATGTTAAATATTCAGTTTAAAAAAAACCACTTCCTGTAAACTCTTAATTGGGTTTCACCAGTAGTTAACTAATTGTCGACTTAATTGATTTAAAATAGTTAATAATTACACTATAAACGAGGTTTTGTTTTTAAAAGTTAATTTTTTCGAATTTTTCATAATTTAGGTTTCGAATTTTTTGCGTATTTATGCTCATTCCACTGAATGAAGTGTGTCTTATACATACTACATTGCCGGCCCTGATAACATACGTAATTTTCACGAAAATCCAGCTTTTTTCTGATTTCGTATGTAGACTTTAGGTATTCGACCTTTCCGTGCGATTCCCCCTTAAAAATGCTTTTACTTAGTAACTAATTTATTGTTACGGGTTTCTTGAGTGTAAATGTGTGTTTTTCTAGGTAAAATACCCTCTACTTTCAGCTCTGATTGCTCAGGTGGCCAGAATGACAACACTCCAGAATCAAGTTTGAATGATCACCAATGCGATTGTGCATCACATATGCAAAATCTGTGATGTTGTCATTCTGGCCACCCGAGACACATCGAATTCAAAAAGTAGCCCGGTTGGCCCAAACAATTCCGATTTTAACTTTTGAATTTGGAAACTTGGAATAGACTCGTAAGTATTTTCAGATGTTTTCAGCACCGAATATCCAGTTAAAAAGAAAGAAAAAGCTGGATTTACTTTTAGTAAGCTCCGGAAGGTTTTGGTTTTTTTCGAACGTATGTTTAAAATCGATGGAAGAGTGGTCATTGACAATGACTTAATGGCTTCCTTTGATGTCTTGAAGTACAAATAGTAAGAGTCCAAAAGATGCAGGTGAATGATAAGCCCAGAATATTTTCTTATGTCATTGGAAACCTTTTCAAATGATAGTCGAGTTTGATTCAGTAAAGACAAAGTGCGGAACTTAGGTATTAAAAATTGAGAATATGAATACGTTAGAGATTTTGAAAGTTTTGTGACATGCTCCTCAGTTGCCCGAGAATGGGAACGAAATATTTGGAAGTAGGACCCAGTTTCGGTAGCTAGTTGGTTTATCAGGAAACCCTCCGAAAACAGTGTGACGCAAAGGTGATTTATGAAAATTGAACTAATCGAGACCATGTTTGGCATTTAGCAGTTCTAACTTACGGAAGATGATTTCAGGTCAAATGAAAACAAACGCAGGAATAATGATATAGCGGCAAACAATCATATTTGATGAATTAAGTACTCAAGATTTTATAGACTCGAAATATTTTTACTTCAGAAAATTGGGAGTATGAAAAATAAATAATGATTAAACATTCATGTCAATTCACACACTTGAATTCTAGCAAACCTGTATATTAAATTGCTCCTACAACAACGCACCAAAACAAGACCTTGGTGCTTAGGCTCTCTCACTTCCTCAAACAATTTCAGCAGACCCGTCAATGAGCAATAACCGAGTCCACTTTGTTTTCCCAAAGAATAACACTCAGCACCGTATTCGATAAATCCAATTGGAATGCGATCCATGTTCGAAAGCGTTTCATTCGCATCTGGCAGCCAAAGTTTTTTCATTGCATTATCATAGAACTCGCAAGCTAATTGTGACGCTTCTTGGAAGTGCTTGACTTGCTGAAGGATTTCATGTTCGTTTCGGGTACTAATTCGTTTTTTCAACCGTTTTCTTTGGTTTCTAGACGTAGAAAGGAATTCCGTGTGTTTTTTTCTCAGTTCATTTCTCAGATTGTGATGAACAGTATCATCTCCGGGTTCAACTTGAATGAGTTCTTGGATTAATTTCTTGTCTTTTGAGAGCAAATTTAAATCTGATGAAGTAGGAATGCAAATAACCGCACCTTCTTCAATCAGGCCTTTTCCTTTGATGACTAGTTTAACCCCTACAAGACACTGATCTTTATGAGACAAGGTTGTTATCAAATTGGTTAAAGTTTCGGCTGAGATCTTTTGTTTTGTAATCGAACGACGTAGCTCTGAAATAATATCTCTATCCCTTAACACGAAGTACTGATCAAATATGTTATTTTCAGCTTGCGGATCAGCCAGACGTAGGAGCTTTTCCCATTCTATTTTAAATGGAAAGGGACATCGCAATTTAATTAAGTTGGCACGTTTTGCTGGTGGGTACTTGAAATAATTAGATTCAGCAGATGATTCTCTAATGGTGGCTTCCGTTTTCCCTGCATTGGAATCTGGAGGCAGCATCGATCCATCTTCATTACTAGTGTGAATAGTTCCAGATTCAAATTCGTAGTGGAAGGCATCTCTGAATCCAAGAGCACGTACACACCTGTTGAAGATTTTAAGAATTTTCAATCTTCACTTTTGAAACGCAACAAAAATGCTGCTTAAAAACTCACCTATACGAGAATGCTACCCAAAACTGCATTGCCCAACCAGCCGGTATTATCACATCCCATCCTCCATTAGAAAATGAAAATGAATTGGGTCTGTGTACTAGTAATATCGGAATCTTGTTTTCTTCGATTCCCAACTCAATTTTCGAACCTGTTTGTAATATTTCACTATGAAACTAATGGAAAGCGCAATAAAATGTCAAATATTTAGTGGTAAATTGTTTTACCAGGGATGAGTAATTCGGATCGTTTTTTGTTAAATACAGCGTCAGTCATCTTCTCTTTGACAAGTCGATTTCTAAGTTCTACATCTTCCAGAAGAAATTCGCCACAAACCATGTGTAATCTCTTAAGTGTATTTTCAAAACTTCCATTGTCAGAAATCGTCAAGTCTTCTTCCTCTGGTTGAGTTTGCATAAGCGACTCATTCAATTCTTCTTTTTTCGTTTCCTTTCCTGTTTCCACATCTATCTCAGGCATTGTTCTTTTCTGTGGAATCATGATCCTGGGATCCCTTACCGTTAAGGGGATAATTGCACACCTCGGCACGTCATGAAACTTCTTTAACTGTGTCCAAAGTTGAACTTGTTCTAAAACAACACTTTTCCTCTTTTCAGAAAAGTAATCTAACCACCATTTACTACAGTTCCGATTGCTATCCGGGATAGGCAATTCTGAAGACATAAGTTGAGCAGGCGTCAGAACCTCCAGTGTTTCTTTTAAAGTTCTAGTGGCCAGCGGTCCATACAGTCTTATTCGATTAAACACTCCTTCTAAATCACTTAAAGTCACATTTGTCGATACATTTGTCCACTTAGGTCTTGCCATTAATCTCTTCGGCTCTAACTTAATCTCATCTATTGACACACTCGTATTGGAATCCTTGGAACTACACGAAGATTTGGAATCAACTTCCATCGCTCCTGCATCTCGTTCGTCCAAATTCTGAGTCTTCGTCCAAACCAATTCCTTGTCCATATCGAATTCATTACAAAGTTCTTCAATCACTTCTTGCTTATGTGCAGGAAGTACCCACAACCACAGCGCTTTCATATCTCTTCTCCACTGAAACCGTAATTTTCCAACATATCCAAACGGATACTCCCCACTTTTGTAGAAGTACATTGTTCCTTCCCTAAGTCCATCTTTGTACATTTCAGACCTAAGGCTTAATGGATTACACGATTTAGGAGCGAAGCATCGTGAGAAAGTCTCTGAGATAAGGTCAGTAGGGCCTTCCAGTTCCAAACACGAGTAAAACGAGACATCTCTCATGGAACAAAAAGACTTCGCAGCTCTGTACAAAGCTCTGTAACCTTTATCTGTAGGAGCCATCGGCATCTTGTAGCCCCATTTGTCTTCCATGTGAAATCTAAAATAAGCAACTTGATTAGATCCTAGTTTTTTATGTCAGACGAAATGTTAAAGCAGGACCATTTACCTTTTAGCATGCCAAATATGAGTCTCCAGCCACTTGTGCTCTCTCTGTCTTCTGTTATATTCCTCGAGTAAATTCGACTTCCTCCGTCTGTGTTTCCTACTGGGTCGCTTAGGCTTTTTAACCACACCTCCAGAAGACTTGTCGATTTGACTCCGATGAATTCCTTGGAGTCGTTTAGGAAGTCGCTTTACATTGTGACTCACAGCGCGACGCCGCATGTGTTTCGGCACATGTTGGAAGGCCAATCGTTTGGTTGATGGAACTCCCGCATTCCCTAAACAATACACAAGCAGAGTCCGATTTGTAGAGATTAAATTTAGTAGAGATGGTCGAAAAGAGAGATCTGTAAATAACTTACCAATTTGAACTGAAAGAGAATTAATTTCTTGAATTCTGGCAGCTAAAAAATTACGAACGCTGAGGGTATTTGAGGTGCCCTCCTCCTCTTCTCCCCCCACTACTTCTTCACCCCCCTCGTCGTCCATTTAATTGAATTTACCTACAGGAACTTGAACAGTTTCGAAATGTCGAATTGCAATAAATCTACACGAACCGGCTTTACTATCTGATTG
Organism: Isotomurus maculatus; assembly: GCA_034696585.1. Lineage (NCBI taxonomy): Eukaryota > Metazoa > Arthropoda > Collembola > Entomobryomorpha > Isotomidae > Isotomurus > Isotomurus maculatus. The sequence continues at coordinate 54,018 of JAQGAC010000061.1, read as the reverse complement.
TCCATGTGTTTTGTGTGGGTTTCCTGCCATTCGCGGTGAGAAGGCTTCTGTTATTAACTCGCCCCTTCCAATAGGTGTGCAAAGAGTGAGTGATTTGATGCATATCAATTCAGATAAAGTCTTTAAAGTATATCCTCCTCAGTAGAAAATTTTAATGCAACCACAGAATCAAATCATCTTCACACTTAATTATTATATATTTTAATTATTTTTTACAATTTATCATTTGCGATTTCTTGGAGAGTTTCACGGTCTAATGTGATCCGCAGTCTGTTTCCGATGGCCTTGGTTTTTCCATGGTCGATGAGCTTGTGATCGATGAATTCGACGAGCAAAGCTTTCAGGGCAGCGTCAGAATGAGCGATGAAGCTTTCTCTACAACGTCGGAGTAATGCAGAGAAGTCAACTCCATCGGCAGAGTCTTCATTTGACGTCTCAGGTGGGTCAGAGGGCAATTTGAGGAAGTTGGCGAGTTGCATGGACGCTAAGATGGTGAAGGCTTTTCTAGCGTTGGTAGTGAGGGACTTAAGGACATACTGGAGTGTTTGCTTTCCTTCTCCACCTGAGGATGATGCTTGGTCACCAAATACACTTGGATTCCAAGTGAGTTCTTGTCGATACGGGAGGAAGGTTGAACATGGGAACCAGCAGAAGTTGAATGTGGATGCGTGAGTTTGAGTAAGTCCTGAAAACAAAGACAAAGTATCGTGGAATTCTGCTTGAAGGTTTATCTGACAGTCTTGAGTACAGATTTGTAAGAAATGAGGGAAGGTAACATACCCAAAGAAGCGTTTACTTTGTCGCATGATGCTAAAATGTGAATCCACTTTAGCTTTGCCAGCGTGCAGAGGACGTTAAGAAGAATTGGATGGTTAGTTGCGATATGATCCAAATGCATGAGGAAGAGAAACACGTCGGGATGGTCGTCTAATGTCTTAAGCTCCGAAATTACGTGACTGAAATGGATTTAAAAGATGTGAAAACTGCAACTAAATTAATAGTCAAAAGACGCAACATACTCTGCCGCAAGTTCCAAATTGCTGCCGGATACTTTAATGGGATCCTCGAGCTCCAAGGCATCACAAAGGTTAACTAGAAACTGCAAATAACAGATTAATCAAAATAATCTGGTTAAACATTCTACTGCTGATGAATGAGGTAATTGGAGCACTTAAAAAGTGCCTTACCGATCTTGCGTTGAGCTTAGAATACAATCCATTTATACGAATAACCAGATACTCTTCATCCAAGAAAGATTTAAACCGGTTAAAAACAGGAATTTTGGACCCGAATCCATGAATAATTACGTTGAATCCTTCGCTATTGAAATTTAATATCCACATTCATAAAGTTTAGACAATACACAAGAGAAATAGAGAAATAGTTTACCTCATCAACATGATCCAACGAGGAAACTGGGATTCTATGGAATATTTCATCAAGTTCTGAATTTCCTTCGAGTGGTCATTTTTCGCTTGTAGATCAGCAGGTTCCTCTTCGCTGTCGTCAGTGTCTGCTTGATTACCTTGTTGAGAAATTAAATTGGAAACAGCTCTGGCAGCTTCTTTCGAAACTGAAAAGGATGGGTCGATCGGACAGACAGGGAGACTCCTTAAAGAGGACAGAGTCGTCCCCCCAAGTCCTCTTGTGCCTTTCCGAGGTTTCCGAGCTACTCCTTTCCTGCAGTCGTTCGGAACTTGGGAGGAAGGAGAAGCGTTTTCCTTCTGAAATTTCATTCTGGTGTTGGCTAAAAAATATGCTTCGTGATTATACGGCTCATATTCATTTGAGTTTTCCATTTGAAGTCCCCAATTTCGGGCGGATGATATTTCTGAAAGTATTGTTCGTTTTTAAGATTTTATCAGCTTGCTCCTTTGCCAATGAGGTAAAAAATAATCGTGTGTTATACCTGTGTTGGAAGTAACATGGGAATTTCGTGAACACAGTTTTTGAATCTGATTGCTTGAAGCTCTTCTGTCTTCCTCTAAGTTACTTCTGTCTTCGCAGGAAGACTCATCCTCAGAACTGGTTTCATCGTCGTCCTCAGTAAAGTCAGAAAAGGATGAGCTTGAAGAAGACTCCAACTTTCGATTAGAATGCTTTGTAACTTCGTTAATTACGCCTCGAAGATCTAACTTCTCCAAGAGAACTTTTGGCTCAAGGTAAGCTTTGTTAGGAGTGTTCCTAGATGATCCAGCTTCACGAACGATTATCCTTTTATCTTCTTCAAAATCCGAGTCAGAAATCACAGTGGGCATAAAGGAAACTGTTCGTCTTGGTTCTGGTTCTCTGCTTCGAGAAGGTTTGGGAGTCAAAGTAATTTTTGGTTTAGGTCTGGAAGTAGAGGTTCTCTTGCCTTTCTTGAAAAGCAGTGACGGGTCGATTATACTCGTGTCAATGTCATCACTGCTGTAACTATCATCAAGAAGCGACTTCATTGCTCCTCTCGACTCTTTACGCTTAGTAATTCGGGTTTCAGTAGAGGATTTTAGAGACATTTTGGGTATTACAGATTTTGCCTTTGTTCTCGGACTTCTCTGTGGCAAACTAATTGGGCTGTCATTTAAACGTGTCATGTTTTGAGTGACGGATTTATTGAGATATGAGGTATCGATTTCTGTTAACGAACTGTTTGAATCATCTCGTAAAGCACTTCTCAAAACTCGTCGAGTAGGAGTCCCTTGATTGTCACTGATGCTTCGGTTTCGTGAAGCCATATTTAATACTCGTCTGTCCTTGATTTAACTGTTCCGGTAATCATTACAGTTGTAAGTGGAATACCTGTTGATATTAGATTAATTAACTATTTATGAAAAGTTCCGTCCACAGAAGTTCTGTCTACTTGTATGAGCTGTGTGTATTTATTCATGTGTTAAACTATCATCTCACTTCTTTACCTTATTTGCTTGCTAAAAGTTGAAAATAGATACATTGGATACATCTGGTTATTATTCAGATCACATTATGCTAACAAAAAGATTGCTAGCAATATGGGACATTTAGTCCACACTGATCCCAATTTACATACTTGAACTGTTGAAATTGTTAACACTAACCAGTTGTAGCTAAATACAGGTGACAGGAAAAACATCATCTAGCAGTCAAGGCTGAATATTGATTAAAAGTGATCTCCACATATACGCAACATTCGTTAGAGGAATCATCATCAGTTCGCAGATATTGTTAGAACAGATATTAAGTAAGGTATTTGACTCTTGCCTGCTGGACTTTAAAGATAATTCAGTGTCTTACTGTCTTACAGGCCTATCTCACTATAAAATTGGGCTTGGCTATCAATAATTCATATATTTATTGATGGGATATTTAGTAATTCTGTATGCAGAAGGTATCGACATTTAAGCCTGTGGGCAGTTCCAGGTTCACGAGTGCTGAGTTTGAGAATAATATTTGAGCTACATTTGCGGTTTTGCTCTACTTTTACTTTATTGATTAGGAGTGGTTGGATCGTTGGATGGTATTGGACCATCTTGTATCTGCTCAACCAAAGCTCACCTAGAAAGCACTTATATAGTCCGCCTTATTCGTGCCTTACAGTCTTAGTTCTTCAAAAGTACTTCAACCAAATTGACCTTGTGGTAAAAACTCCAGTTGCGTATTGCGGAGCGTACATCTGCGTACTATCTTATTTTACATTATTGAGTAATTTGTCGCAGCATTTTTACTTCCTGACGAAAGTAAGAGCTTACTGTGATTAAAATGTTCAAAGGAATGTCTCCGGGCACTCCGGGCGATCCTCCACCAGCATACTTTTCCATATTTCCATCAACTTACCAAGACATCCAAGTGTTCAGCATTTCGTTGAACTTCCAAGATCGACTACGAGTTATTGGAGCTCCACCGGAATTGGTTGGCCAGATAAGAGAAGTAATCCTGAGTCATTGGGGGAGCATACAGGCGGAGAGGGATTACTATGGAGCACTTGAGTTCAAGCTGAAGGGCTACCCATGGTCGAACTTTGAGTTTGACAGTCAGTCAGTTCGATCGAGGAATCTTATGTACGGCCTCCTGATGTGCATGATCACCAATGGATGGAATTTACTTCAGGGAGCTGACATAAGCAAATCGAATGGCGATAAGGATGTTCTGTTCTTCGAAAACTCCACTCCTGATCCAGAAGTAGAGCTATTCGTCATGTCTTTGAATCTCTTCGATAGAATTCGTCTCGTAAATGCTCCACCAGTGATCATCACTATGCTTAGAGAAGCTGTACTCCAAGCCTGGCCAAAGGGAATACAGAAGGAAACTGACGACTTCTTTGGGGCATTTGAAATCAAACTACATGGAAATCCATGGATAAGAGCCAATTTAGGATCCGAGAGTATTTCCAGGTGCATTCTGCTATCACAGATAATTGCCAACTTCAAAGCTATGGGGTATAAATTATATGCGTCCCTTGACATGACTGGAGGACTCTCAGCCTCCGAGCAGGAAATGGAAACTTGGATCTTCAGGAAGACTAGTACAACTTACCTGTAGTGTAGCTTGTAGTTTAGAGAGACGAAAATATTCACAGCTAAGAATGCCATTTTGTACGCTTCTACAACTCCTGAGTATGACAATTAAACATTAGAATCCTGAGAAGGTTTGTGCACTATACTTGGAATCTCCGCAACAATAACAAATTGAAGTAGTAAATTAAAGTAGGATCAATTTGTAAAAATCATTTTTTCTGTATTTTATGTTATCCATTATACAAACACTTTATTTTTCGAAATCGAAGCAAAATGTACTATTCTAATGCATAAAAATATAGATACAGTTGTGTATTAAACAAAGGTAATCACTTCACTTCTCCATTTGCTACGGGGGTTAGGTCTAGGCTCAAAGTTCACTTTGTTGTAAGTCATGAGAAAGTAAGGTGCGAAATCCTCTATAGCATCGAATAACTTGGTTCTTTCCTCTAACGCTAATAACATATTTTCTATCAAATCTATTTCACTGTTAATTACAAACTTTGTGTAGTGAGCATTTAGTACACAAGATATCCATTTAATCCAACGGCTTGAACTCAGCTGTAGATCTACTTCACTTGACCGTCTTCTTGACTCAACTTCCGCTACCGGCCAATCATAATCCATCATGAACTTCAAGTACTGAATAAAGTACCTGACCTGTTGGAAGTCCATTGAAGGCAGTGCTCGCACTAATTCTCTTTCATCGAAATCTCGAAATAGGAGACGATTTATTCTTGCATCTGGAGTAAATGGACTGTCATCTGGTCGTTTTTCGTCAGATGACTGATTTTCTTTCGAGTCGCTTGAACACATTCGAGCAAAAAATGGATCTTGTCTGAGTTTCAGCAAGAACGAGAGAACTTGCACCAGCAGATTTTCAGGAATATCTGTCACAGCATCAATTATCCAGTCTAATGCAGGAATATTGTCATTTCCAAGTATCGTAGGGATAATCTGGTTACAAATCCTGTTCCAAACAGAACACGTTAATTTTAATAAATCACAATCCGATAAACCAAAGTTTGCATGAATATTTTGTACATTATAGCGATCATTAATATATTATATTATACTCACACTGACTCAGGTTGACCTTCCTTTTCTAGCGTTTTAAACTGATGAACACATTCCCAGAAGTCTGGAAATGCTTTCTTGATCAACCCTAATTCGTGCTCAGGCCCCTTTTGCTTCTTTTGCTTTAACATTCTACCTTTGTCTCCAGATGTTGACTCCCGGTTATCTACTTCCCAACCTGTAGGTCCAGTCGGCCACGGATTTCGTTGCTCAAAAACTTCTTCTCCGGGCTTTAGTCTATGTTTTCCTACGACTGCACTTAGTAATGACTTGGAAATACTAACTCCAAGCACAAGTATATGAAGTCCCACCGGCACTATCACATTTCTTCCTATTTTCTCCATTATGGGCGGTGTCCCATACAGTTTCAATGATTGTTTGGCTATTAGAACATCGTACTTTAAGTCGTACAGGAACACAACAGCTCCTTCCTCGGATGGGTCACTTCCATATATAACCAAAGCCGATCCTTCCTCAATAAATCTCATCACTACAGGAGTTTTGAGACTAACATGGCTCCCAACTGAACCGATTTCTGAGCAAGTATGTTGATCTTTGTCCCTTACACCGACACACTTTTTCTCCAGTAATTTACCATCAGAATCTGAAAGTTTCGCAAAACGAGTATAAGTTAGCAAGCGTAGAAACTGCAGACACACTTTAACCTCAACTGAACTTAAATGATGAGTATTTACCGATATACACCACTGAATTTACGTCTCCGGGAATCACACAGTATCCAAGAATTCTGCTAGCTTTTGATTTCTTCGCAGTCTTAATGTACATTGTTGAAATTACATCACATGTAAGTTCCTGTTCCGCTTCAGCTTCTTCGTCATAAATTCCAAGTTGCAACTTTATAACGAGTACTTTGAAGCTTCTGCGTTGGTTGGCATTAATTGAATTCTGAGCAATTAAGAAGAGCTCTTAGGCATTAGTCACATCAGGCTTTCACACTTTATTATAAAAAAATTCAACTACACGTACCTGTTCATCTTTCGAGGGGTCCACAACAAGTATTACTTGTCCTTCAGCTTCATTCACTACAACTTCAACAATTCTCTCTTTGGTAGTATTGATAACTCCCTTGAAGTCTCTCTGTTTCAAAGTATCTTGCATACTTTTCAACTTGTTAATGCCGGTAACGAACCCGTTTTCAAAGACAACCAATGTTCCCAATGTTTTAGTGGGTTTCAGCTCCAAAACTGATTGATTAAGCTATATAAAATTGAAACAATTTGTTACAATAAAATTCCACACTTACAACGCAAGTACGTACAGCGTATGATATATTATTTTTGACTTCCAACCTTTAACTTGATTCTGAATCGATTTACTGTAGTGTCTTCTTCGTCCCAAAGCCCGACGATGTTATTGTCAATTACAGCTCCATACTTGTCAAACTCAGGGCAGAAGACAACCTTTGAAGTTAACCAATGCTGACTTATTGTCCAACTCCTTTCCTGTTTCTGCTCCATTATCTATCCAATCATTTAAACCACATCGTTGAGATACAAATCATCTTGTCCTTGTTTAAACTTTATGTTTGAATCCAGCAAGAACTTACATAATACCGGATAGCTATGTTCCGTCCGATGGTAATAATAATCTTGTTTTGTAATTTGTCCTCACTCATTCCCAACAGCTCCTTTCTGTCCGACAAAGGACACAGAATGAAGGGTGGTGCGATAGTCCCCATTTCACTTAGTAGTTTGGAAAATTTTAAAAACTTAAAAACACACTAAAGTTCGAAATTCGAAATCAAAATCAGGAATTAAAAGATAAACAAATCACAGAGGAGTGCACGTGCATTCGAGACACACGGACCATCACCAGAGGTTTGAATTTCGCGGGCATGAAAGATAGTTTTGACCAGAGGCGCGAAGTGAATTTGTCAATTTGGTCCTCCTCCTATCAATTCATTTGGCTGCTTTTCTTTTCGTCGATTCATTCCGTTTCTGACTCCTGTGGACGTCTGAGCTTCGATCAAAGTCGAAATTCTGTTTGCTTTCGACAGGGCTTCTTTTGTCTTTTCGGCTGGACAGACGAATTTTTGAAATTTACAATTAGCGTCATTTGCTGAGAAATCGGAACCTGATTGATCTACTACCATGGCAGACTTCGTAGCGACCTTAGTCGACATGGGATTCGACAAACAGCAAGCGTAAGACAAACAATTATACTATGATTAATAAGTGTGATGAAATTATCAGAAGGCTTGTTGGACACTTTTACAGGGAAACGGCAGTTGCAGCCACAGGAAATAGGGGCGTTGAGCCAGCAATGGAATGGTAAGTTGAAGCTACATTTTTGTTAAACCATAAAGACGGTAAACTTATCTTTTTCATGAACAACGTTAATGTAATTTTGTGTATCGTAGGATCCTGAGTAATCCACCTGAGAAACCCGGGCATTCTGGAGCTCCTAGTGCTCCTGCAAATGTGGCTGCAAGTGGAGAAGGTACTGCTTCAGCGACCCCTGATCCAGCTAATTCGACTGCTGAGGCTTCTACTGAAAAGGCTGCTGAGGAAAGCGTTCCCAAATCCTACAAATGCGAAGAGTAACATTTCTTTGCATTTTCTGTTCCACAGTTTTGGTTGGCTGAGTTAATATTTTCAATGCGCATAATGATGTTGCTTGTAGTTGTGGAAAGCTGTTTACGAGCATGGAGACTGTTGAATTTCATGCAGCGAAAACGAATCACTCTAACTTTTCGGAATCCACTGAGGAAAAGAAACCACTGACGGTAGAGGAAAAGGCTGAGCAACATCGTAAACTGCAGGAGCTTATGCGTATTAAACGAGCAGAAAGAGAAGCTAAGGAGAAGAGGGAAGAAATAGACAGAGAGAAGCAACGCATGGCAAGTGGGAAGGAACTGCTGGAAGCTAAGCGTAGAATGGAGGAGCAAGAAATGAAGCAAATTGCTGAGCAGCGTCGAAGGGAAAAGCTGGAAGATAAGCAAGCGCGAGAGAGAATCAAGGCTCAAATCGAAGCTGATAAAGTGGCAAGAAAAGCCAAATTCGGTGGAGGCACTACTGATGGTGCATCGAGTACTCCTGTCGCTGTCCCGTCCCTTGCTGCGTCTGCAAAGCCAAGTGTTTCCGATGTGCCTGCGGAGAAGAAGGAGTATACTGAAACCAAGATTCAAGTATGTTCTGTTATGTGATTTTTAAATGAAAGTTATTTATCAGATGATCAATAATCGTGATTGATGAGCAACATCTTTCTTACAGGTGAGACTTCCAAACGGAAAGGCTTTGACTCAAACGTTCAATGTCAACGAGCCTCTTGCAGCAGTACGAGTGTTTGTAGAGTTGCATAGAACTGATGGAGCTGCCGGGCCGTTTAATTTCATGACAAATTTTCCGAAACGAGTTTTCACAGGAGACGATTTCGAGGCTCCGTTAGCTTCATTGGGTGAGTATAAAGATTTATCAATTGGATCACTAGTTATCCATTAAGATGTAGTCATTTCAGATGTCACATGACTGTTGTTACAGGCCTTGTTCCTTCTGCTGTCTTGATGGTTACATTAAGTGAAAAATAAGAAATGTCTCCAATGTGTGATGAGTGGAACATAACTTCTAGATCTTACTATACAGCAAAGAAGCGTGCTATCCGCATTCGAGATTTCTTGTATACCTAGGGTAATATAACTCTTGTGCTACTGTTAATTTTGTATTGCCTGAGGGAACTGTTTCATTTTCTATTGAAGTTTTAATGGCTTAAACCTGTGGTTAAAGTGTTAGTCTCGCATACTTCTAAAAATATTGAATAAACATAATAATATCTATCTATACATTGATAATTCAGGTCACTATTGTTTAAACATAACTTATTGTCTACGTCATCAGTCTTAGTGCACCACATGTACTCTGTTGTGTGAATACAAACACTAACATTTTATTTGACACACTTGCATTATCAGTATCACGCATCTGTAGTGCAATTTGGTACGGCATTAAGTAAAGTACAACTTCTGGACTTGAAGTAGCTTTACCGTCTCATACTGCAACTGCTAATGCGTTTACTGACACAGTGACATTGTCCCATACGGGATTCGTAGACTGTGTTAGAAGGTATTTGTATTAGATAAGACTCAAGGTTATTAGTTGTCTTACCCGGACTTTAATCTCTTGAGACACCATGTTAAAAGGACCCACTTCGATCCTGGGCAAGTCTTCTCTCTTAAAACTTACAAGAGGATTACTTATAATGAATTTAAAAACAATCTATTGAGACAGGTGCTAGTATTGTACTCTACTTGCTTTCATTCTGTGTGTTTGCTGACGCAGTTGGGACTTTCCACAAACGAAGGATTGTGGGATATCGTTGCAACTGTCAACTTCAATTTCACGAATGCATGGGTAAAATAAAAATGACATGAGTTGCATAATAATAATATATAATCTATCATCCTGAAGCCTTCAGGTTCAGTTTGGCTTTGCAGGAAAACGAGGAAGTACAGCCACGAGTTGTAACAAGAAGATAGCCAAGCATTACATGTGAGTTCATAAACCACGCAAGTCTTTATAACAAGTCATTTGTTACTTGCAACTATTTATGGGTCAGGTGCAACCGGAAATTTTATCAGAAACATAACAAGGCCTATGAGAAAAAAACGAATGCCGATTTCTGCAAGTAATTGAGGAATGGTTCTGCAGCCGCAGAGATTCCATTATTATAGAATGGGACAGGACTGTACGAAAGAAGAACATAAGAATTATTTTCAGTACTTTCTACACAGATTACATTTCTGAGGATTCTGAACATCCAAATCCAAATTACTTTTAATTTTTTTGCAATAAAAAACTGAAATCTAGGGGATTCCTCAAGAACAGGTTTTATGACCATCCGACCGTCCGCGTCTCAGATTATTGTTATAGCCTTGTGGCTCATAATATTATACCCTCAAGGAAATTAATTACTGCCTTTTGTGTTTAAAATTTTTTCATTCCAAATTGTTCCTAACTTGCATCGCTGTCGAAATCAGATGCGTAAGGGTCTTCATCCTGATCATCATTAGTGCTATCCCCACCAGTTTCAGAAGTTTCATCGCTATCGTCAGACTCCGTGTCATCATCTTCCTCATCTGAATCGTCAGTTCCTGTCTCTGAAGACTCTGAACTATCTTCCTCTTCGTCTCCACTCTCAGCGCGATCTGCTTCCACAGACTCACCATCTTCAACATCAGAGTCTGACTCAGACCCTTCATCCCCGTTTCCTCCAACAGAACGTTCTCGTACAAAATGCGATGAAGTAAGTTTGTGGAGCATTTCCCTTCTTGGTACGACTAGTTGGTCTTCATCAGAGTCGTAACTGACATCCACATACTTTGATTTTGCTCTACAAGTTTACACATAACTGTTATTCCATGTCTGCAAACCCAATGTGTCCAAAGCTCGGTAGTTACCTAACCCATTCCTCCACTCTATTTGCAAAGTCATGGACGGTCCAGTATTTGTTTGTACAGGGAGTGTGTCGTACAAACAGAACCTGGAAACGGAAATACAATATGATAAGGCGCATGGACATTTTCATACTGACAAGAATCGATTACTTCGTGTCCAAGATTTCTGGCAAACTCTGTGAAGTCTCGAAATGAAGGAGTATCAATGAATTGCTGACTGGCATCAACAAGAACAATATTGCAATTTTCGGAAGCTAGAGCGATTCGCAGACTAACATGGAACATGGAAGATTCATAGATCCAGTCCGCCAGGACATCTTCCTCATGAGAGATAGTTGTTTTGAGATCTTTACGCATCACTGACTTGACTGTTCTTGTTAATCTGCTGTCCATATCGTGACACGGAATTACCATCTGAGGTTCTATCTTTCTTCGCATTAATTCTGTCTGCATGGACAATCTCATATTTTAGATAATTGAAATATGTCAATTTGAAGAAATAATGGTGGATCTTTGATTTCAATATTTTTCTTACGATTATCAGTCGTCCTAACAAGTCACTGTCACCGGTTTCTGGTGATGGGAAATCCTCTAGCCATACGAAGAGCTTTTGGCCCCTCCACTTAGCGAAGTCAAGTAGCTCCATTCGGTTAAGAATATCTTCCAATGTATCCCTTTTGTTAAAGAATCACTACGATAAGCTTAACATTTAAAAGTTCGTCTCTCTAATGTCCTTACTTTTCACGATTCACGGTAGGATCGCATATTACATCCAGAACTATGTTCAGAACTTGCAAGCTTTTTTGAAAGGAAATTAATAATAGTAATTAAAAAAAGGACGCTTGAAGGTTCTGTTTCGGATGTATACTCACCCGAATGTATGAATGATTTCTTCAGTGATGCCATGAAGACCTCCGCCAGTGACGACTTGGTGGACCAAGGGACGGTCATCCAGCATATACATTCCTGCCTTCTTTCCTTCGCTGTCCTTTAGCAGACAGTCATACTCTTCGATGAAATCCTGCCACAACCCAACTGCTTGCTCCTCGTCGCTGTCACTGCTGCTGTTGTCATCTGGCTTTCGACGTCCCTCCTCCAGCGATGGATGAACTTTGGATTTGCGGGGTTTGAAGAAATTCCATTTGCTGAAGGTATGGAAAATATTCTGTAGGAGGTACTTGGAAGGCATGATTGATGTCGGACCCCACCAACGCATTCAATGGATTTTGTCGGATAGCGAATAATCACTAAGAGTTTATTATATTTAGGCAAAAGTTGCTCATATCCAAGGTTGCTAGACGCTTTTCGTCGTTTCCCTTTACTCCGACGCACGACACGACAACAAGCGTCAAAAAACCTTGGCTCATATCAACATCGAAAGAATCTAGTTATTGACTGTTCAATTATAATAATAATATAATAATAACATTAATACTCTATTATAGTATTCATACGGAATATCGTATTTCAATCAAATACATTTTATAAATTAATTATAAAGGTGAACGAAAACAAATACTCTATTATAGTATTATACAATATCGTGTTGCAATAAAATAGCTCAAGTCAATTCAGGCCCTTTGCCGTCTCCGTCTTTACCTTTCACCTCTACCAGAAACCTGACCCCCTCGGTCGTGCCCCTGCGCCATGGCATGAATTTTCGTAGTTAAATCTGCGCATTCTGTGGATTCCTGCACCCTCACAATTGCAGATCTCCCTGTTGTGACGACTTTCTTTGTTGGTCCTGGAGCACCATTCAATCTCCTTATCCACTGGGTCGTAGATCACATGGAGATCTTGGCGTAAGCTGGAAAGCTGAACGCAGTGTTCTGCGTCGATCCGCGGGCACCCTTCCACCTTCAGGACTTTCAATTTTTCGTATCTGCTTGGATCAGCTCCTATCCATTCCAACGCAGCATTTGTGACCTGGAATTAAATAAACACATTTTATTTCACTCAGACATCACATTTATAATTAACCGTCTATTTTCTACCTGTGTTCTTGACAGGTTAAGATACTCCAGGTCTTTCATTTGCCTGAACCCAGCATAGACTGCCGCGTCTGTCAACCGCCGAGCTGGATGCATATCCACCACACGCAATTCTAGGGACAAGTTAATTATGAATTAATTACATAGTAATAATACTACATGTGCAAATGAATTTTCCTTACTTTCCATCCTCGATAATCCCGTGTCTCCGATTATGTCCTTGTCTCGTGGATCCATCCCGGAATCATAGTTCACAGGGAACCTGATTTTCAGCTTTTCCAAATGAGGAAACGCTTGTGACAGAAGGTCGTAATTGAGTTTGTCTGCTTCGGCTACGAAGTATTTGTAATCATGGAAAGCCAAATTTAAGTCCAACTCCCGAATGTGAGGACAATATATTTTGAATCCGGCTATGTCCTGCCATCCTCTTGTGTGGAGTCTCAGTGATTCTATCAGAGGGTTCACCCAGACCTCGCCTCTTAGTGATGCTCCAAATCTGTCACTTTTTGGTTTTCGCATCAACAACTTTTTTATCCCTCCTACTGAGTGATGGTCCTCGATTTCCAGCCGTCTGAATGAACTTATTCTTGGAAGTGTTGTAAGAGACACGATCATGTCAGAAGACATGCAGAGTCTTTCCAATGACTTGAAGGTGATTGGCATCATCGGGAGATCATACGAAGGACAGTTTTCACAATAAACAGCGACTCTGACTTCTTTCACTGTGTCCTTTATTTCATTCAAGAAGTTCCAAATGTCGTCCATTACGAGTCGGAATCCCGATCGTGGTTCTTCACCATCTAGAAATGGCGTAATGTCAACTTTGGTGAGATTTCTCACACCAGTGGTTTCGAGTGCTCTGAATATGGACGCCGTCTCCACTGTTTTCATGCCAAAGTCCAAGCGATGGATAGCAACTTCTTTCAACGTCGAGTTCCAGTTGCACTTCCGATAATGTTTTTTGTTGAGATATCGCTTCAAATTAGGTTCTTCCTTCATGTCGAACGCGATGTCAGTCTTGCAAGTCAATCGTTCAAGGTTAGGGAATGCAATAGACATTCGGTACATCGGAATTCTTATGGAACCGTGTGCCGGTTCGAAAAGGCTGACCCCTTCATAATCTACCTTGTGTTCATCAATCAACTTGAAGTCCTTTAGATGTGGAAGGTGAAGATTTTCTAGCATTATCGTCCACGACAAGTTGATCACCCTATCCAGCGACGTGTCAAATCCTATAGAATGAAAGTGTAAGACTTCCAAATACTTCGCTTGATCATTCAGCAGCTCTCCTAAGTGAAATGGGTTCACAAGGCACGACGATAACTTCAAGACACGCAAGTTCTTAGCGACGTCGGTAAGTAACGTTCCTATTGGGTTCTCGAAGGTCAAGAACTTGAATCCAATTACGGTCAGGCTGTCAAGACCAAAGCCTTTGTCTTCCTTCAGAGATTTCTGGAGTGCCAGCACGTCTGCTTCGTTGTATGGATTACTACGGATGAGCAAGGACTTCCTCATCTTCAACAGAAACTCTGTGCTTGCCGTATTCCACTGGCGACACAAAAGACGACACGCTTTGACAGTTAAGGTAGGGAGTTCTCCAAGGATGCGTTCAACAACCTGTGAAAATCCAATAAATATAATTATAAGCCATTTCCAAGTACAAGATTATTACAAAATAAGTACATCAGTACATGCAAAAAATTATAATTCTTAAAACTTACGTGGTCGATAAGTAGCGGGTTCAATCCGTCGACAGGTCGAAGCACCGGATTACCTGAGGCAGACGGCTCCAATTTCTTAGACGTAGAGGCGATGCATTCGTTAGCATCTTCAACAGCAGCAGAACGTGTGCGATTCTTTGAGACTTTCGAATGGCTTTTCTTCGCTTGGTCCTCTGAACGTTTCAGTCTGCCCAGCTTCGCGTTATCTTCTGTATGTTCAGAGCCTTGGCTTTGCTTGGCGGATTCCGAACGTCTCTGCTTGACGTGCTTCTCTGGAGGCTGAGACTTTTGAGACTTCAGGCGTTCTTGTTCGTTTGCTGCAGCTCCTACCAAAACGAACTCCCAGTCCGAGTAGAAATCCGGCATTATAGGTTCCTCTTCATTTTTCTTGGGGACATTCTTTGGAAGGTCATAGTTTGACCTGTATGGCTTCATGGCAGGTTCGATATTGTTCGCCACTCCCCCCCATTCAAGCAAGCTTTGGGGTTTCTTAATATTCGCCTTTATATAAGGAATACCAGTAATGGTGTACCCCGTCCGCCACCTCAGATCTCTCTCAGTCACCCCCCTCCTCGTTGGCCTTGAAGCGTCGTCGACGTCGACAGCTTCTTCGCCAGAAGACTCCGAGGATGACGACGACGAGTCTTCTGTCGAACTCCAATTTCCCTTTGCTTCAGCCATAGTAAGTTTTATAGCTTGAGATCCACTTCGTGCGTGCGGCTGCTCTCGAGTTCTGGAGTTGAATGAGAAGCTGCTGTGACTGGCTGTGAGGGATACGTATTAACTTGGTTAATGAGGCTAAACTACGAAGAAATGAATGCCTTTGTACCCCCGCCCCCGTCTTCCCTAATACTCTCGCCCCATCCGAGTCCAACGATCCCCCGAAGTCCCTCGAGGTCTTTGTTGTTAGTAAAACGTAACTTTATCCGCGATATTCAACCCCAATCATGATTTGTTTCAGATATCATTTGAAATGAGTGAAGAAAAACGTAACAAACTTATCTTAATCAGTACTACAATCAAAAATATTTATTTTTTGTCTCAGACTTAATGTAAGAATGTCATCGTTGTTCGATTGCTACATGCAGCAGGCTACAAAGCATGCTAGGAGTTAGAAAATTAACTGGAGAGTAGGTAGTTTCATTCCCAAGTTATTTTTATCTAAGAGAGCACCAATTCGTAAATATTGTTAATTAGCGCATCAATCAGTGAATCATTTCACTGTGAAAAGTGCAGAGCCTTTAGCCACGGTTTTCCCAACTTGCTGATTGACTTTTTCTACGATTCCATCGATGGGCGACCGAATGACGTGCTAAGTAATAATATAAATTATGTTTAACAGGCTTATCGACAAGTATTTACTTCACAAATCATGAATGAGGTAACTGAACACTCACCTCCATTTTCATAGCTACTAAAGTTCCCAACTGCTGTCCACGAGCTACTGTGTCTCCTTCCTTCACTGAGACTTTTTCCAACGTCCCAGGCATTGGAGATAGTACAGTTCCAGATGCAACTTCTCCAGATTCGCCAAATCTGCTTTTGTCTTGAATTCCTAATGTTGGAACTTCTACTTTAAATGACCCGTCCTACAAAACCATAAATTTAGTAAGAGTCAATACTTTTAATGGATATCAATCCAATCGTCGAACTTACGGCAGTAAAAATGCTAAGAACATTTTCACCCCCTAGAGAGGCTGAAACAGTTTCTTTTCTATCTCCAACAATCACTTCCATTTCAAACATTTCTCCAATTTTGTTTACTCGCAGTAGTTGGCAGTTATTCAGATCTCCGACAGAAAACTGTCCATGTTTGTTCAAAGTGTTATTGCGGAACACCACTCCCACGTCAAACTTCTTGTCCCCGTCTTTGACAGTGAAGCTCGTTTTGAAATTTGAATTCATTCGAAATCTCCGTGCTAGGGTTTCACTTTTGGCGTAATCGTGAATTGTTGAAAGAGCTAAAGTGGCAATGGCAAGCTGTTCTGGGGTTAATTCTTTGGGCGTTAGTAGTTCATCGTGATTCTCTTCAATAAACTTAGTAGTTACGATTGAATTACGGAAAGCATTTGATTGTAAGATTCTTCGCATGAAATCGATATTAGTCTCAACTCCCCCAACGTTGAACTGACTGAGAGCTAAATCAGCCTTACGAATAGCTTCAGTGCGATTGTCTCCCCACACAACTAGTTTTGCAATCATAGGGTCATAGTACACCGAAACGGTATCTCCTTCCACAATGGCTGATTCGACTCGAGCATCTTCACCTGGAACTCGCATAGCATGAATGTGACCCGGTGCAGGAACGAATCCGGCTCCAACATCTTCAGCATACACTCTCATTTCTAAAGCATGTCCGAAAGGTCCAGGAATCTCATCTTGATTCTTGATGGGCAATTCATGACCCATTGCTACAAGTAATTGCCATTGGACTAAATCTTGTCCAGTTATTGCTTCAGTAACTGGATGTTCCACCTGGAGACGGGTATTCATCTCCATGAAATAAAAATCCTGATTTTCTACTATGAATTCAACTGTTCCTGCTCCTGTATACTTCACTGCTTTGGCAGCATTCACAGCTGCAGTTCCGATCTTCCTTCTAGTCTCAGCAGTTAGTCCTAGAGCTGGGGCTTCCTCAATAACTTTCTGATGTCTTCTCTGTACTGAACAATCTCTCTCCCATAAGTAAACACAGTTACCGTGAGAGTCGCCAAATACTTGAACTTCTACATGCCTCGGTGCTTCCACGTACCTACCGATTGCGATAATGAGACAATGAGACTTGTAAATACAACGTAAAACCAAACGAAGAAACTGTAGATAAGTACAACAACAATCAACATTCATGTCTAACCTTTCAATCAACAAAGCTCCATCACCGAAGGCTTTTTCTGCCTCAGACTGGCAAGACTGAGCTTGGCTTAAGAATTCCTCTGCATTCTTTGCTATCCTCATTCCTTTGCCTCCGCCTCCTTTGACAGCCTTTATCATCAAAGGGAATCCCAGTCTAGACAATCAAATTCTCATTTCTCTCGAATCCCACGCAAAGATAAGATGTATGTAGACACATGATTCAGAGATTACTTTAAAGCTTCGGCTTTCAAAGCATCCAAGTCATTCGCTGCATCTTGTCCGTGATATCCAGGAACAACTGGAACTCCAGCAGCAATCATCAACTCCTTTGATTTACTTTTAATTCCCATATCGAAAATAGCTTGAGGTGGGGGTCCAATAAACACTAAATTTCTATCGGAACACTTCTTTGCAAAATCTGAGTTCTCGGAGAGAAATCCGTAACCTGGATGAATCGCATGAGCTCCTGATCGTTTCGCAACCTGAGCATTGAAAATCCAACATTCGATACAGTTTTTCTTACAAGAAAGCAAGTTATTGCAATTTAATATTAAATTATGCAAGCGACTTACTTCAAAAATCTTCTCTTGATTCAAATACGACAAAGTTGAAGCTGCAGGACCTATCAGATAAGCTTCATCCGCCATGTGGACGTGCTGAGAATTAGCGTCTGGCTCTGAGAAAACCCCTACCGTCCTTATCCCTGTAAGTATAAAATTTTTCGCAACAATTATAACACGAGTACTAGTCGTATTTATATTATTGTAACTTTCATTTTTCATGAAGTTTCAAATCCCGTCGTACCTAATTTCTTGCAAGTTCGAAAAACTCTGCATGCTATTTCTCCTCTGTTAGCCACCAGAACTTTCGAGATTGTCCTCAGCCCTGCCATAATTGTTCTTAAACGGTTTATTTTTGTAGACAGACAGACATTCGATTACTTATCGGTTCAAGAAATAACCAAATTAATGTTGAAAAAATTGGAAATTATATTTTTTTGCCGTACTCAATAAAAAAGTTGATTCAGATAAATTGGGATTTCGCGCTTTATCTCAAGTTGCCCCTGAGAAGTCGTTGCAGCACAGAACGACATGATCAAACGCTGTAGCCACTCGCTCTTCGTTCTTTATAAAGCCGACGGGTAAATTTCCTTCGCTGTGCGCTGTGCCTTGGTTGGAAGACAAGCTACCGACAACAAGGTAAGTGATGAACGATTTCGAAAAGTATTATTTTTTAGTGTCGAATCTGGCTGAAAGTATATTTATTCAAACATACATGTTTTGCTGCAGCCAGCCAAAAATGGTGGAGCCGATACGCAAGCCGATTTTCGACGTCGAGCAGGGGATCATTCCTTGTCCAGAGAAGATAGATTTCTTTCTGCTCAGTGGGAAGGGAAAGCCAAGGTATTGGGTGAATGAAAGGCCACCTTTCTACGTCGACAAAGGGGAAAGAGGGAGCGATTCGGAGTGGGAAGATATTCCGGATTTGTCTGGACCTACTGTACGTGTTATTAGTCTCCGGAAGCGTCGTGGAGCTCGAAGCAAGAAGGTCGAAGAGGGTGACGAACACATTGAAATACCCCCGAGGAATAGGAGAACAGAACTCCAATCTTATGTGGATGACTGGGGATGCGACAAATGGAAGAATTACTTCGAGGCGAATAAGTTGCATCCATGCCAGGGTGGTAAGTCTAAAAGACTTAAGATAACTTAAGAGTTATAGTTAGAAGTCCTAAAAAGAGTCTTCGAAGTACTTAATGATTTTATTTTTATATGGTGTGAATTTGGAAGTGCCGTTGAATGACTGTAATTTGTCTTAAAGGAATCATGCGATGGAGTGAGGTCGTGAGAAAGAGAAGACCAGAGATACGGTACGCCCAGGTCAAGAGGGTACTACCGGCCGGAGAAAAATCGCTGTCTAAAACTATTGAATTCATAGATCTACCTCAGGAAGTTTTCAGTAACATACTTGGATACCTAAATGGATTTGATTTAGAAAAATTGGGGAAGCTGAATAGAAGTTTGGAAAGGAAGTTTTACGATTCAATGGTCGATGTGGATGAAAAGGCATGCAAAGTTATTGAAACCAAAAATAAGCATTGAGTTATCAGTTAGTTATTGAATTAATTTTGTTGTGCTTTATCGCAGAAGTTGAGGTTTTGGGAAGACACGGTGATGACTGGAATGCAGAGAGATTTGTTTTTAAAATTTCTTTGCAGTTACTACACCGTACTGCATTTTACCAAGCGAAACAGATGTGAAGATAGCCTTGTAGATTTTGCGGCGACGACTGGTGTAGAGGAGTTTGCAAGAGCAGCTTTGCACTTTTGGGATATAATTGAAAATGCAGATTTGGTATTGGATGATATGACCACGTTCGAGATCACAACGAAAGAGTCCTTACGATCTGAGGTCCAGGGAAATATTAAATTGGCAGACGTTGTAAGAATAAGTGGCACTGCTGGGACCTTTATTTTTAATTATTGGTTCCCTAAAAAGCAAGAAAAAAAAGCTGAAGAACCTACGGGATTTGTTGTGAGTAAAACTTTGTTATTGGGACCCGTTAAACTTCATCTGTGTTGTGGCAATTCTCTACCATTTGTATTTCAGTCTATTGTGGACGCTATATTTTGTAAGAATGGATTACTCCCTATGTACCGATGGGTTTCCCTATGTAAAGATGACTGTCGGTTCCTTGGCGTTATGTACTTACCCTTTGGTTTAGACTTAAAGTACTTGAATTTCACGCTGCACTCTTTACCAAAATTCAATATTCGAGTGCTAGTTTCTGCTTGCAAAGGATGTTATCACATCCAGCCGATTGACGGTATAACCATACTGCGTGTCCCTTATGCTCTGATTCTGTACCATTATTACTTAATTATTTATGTTGTAGAAGGGGAAGGGAAGTATTTAGAGATTCCATATGCTGACCCCAAATACGACTCTATGAACCCTCTTATTGCTATACACAAGTAAGGTTTAATACGATTTTGAATAGAATGGATCACTAATTTGACCATACTATCAACTTTTGTAGAAACTTTATTGGTGGTTGGGAGAATCCTCGAAGTTTCAGAGTCCATAAAGTATGGGCCGAAAAGGTGCTTGGAGTTGGGGGGGCCCCTCCGATCCTCGTGATCAGGTCTCAGGTCGTGCAGAATTTGCACTTCAGTAATGCGAAGCATCACTGGGAGCGTATTTCTAAGTACAGAGAGTTTTATGTCCCTAAACTGCATCAAGTTAAGTTGAACGTGGATCATCTGCATCCTGCAAAACGAGCGAGCTTAAGTCGATTCTTTTCAAGAAAACAGATAGAAGATTACTTCGAATTACACCTCGTTTCCTCAACATTTGGTAAGGAAATAATGGGACCTTTTAATGATTACTACACAACTAAATACGTGGAGGGCATAGAGCGACCGTAAGTTTTAAAAATAAGATTAGTAATTACTAATTACATATTAAATGAGTTGACATTAATTTTTTTAGGTTTCACTGTATTGAGCGACTTATACCAAAGTATTATATCGATAATGCGACAAGCTTCAGAGACAAAGTTTCTGTTGTAAAAGGGGGAAAAAGAAATTTCGGAATGAATGTATTCTGGTCTCGGGAGGGACTTGCGGTGTCATGGGACGAACGGGGAGACTTAAATTGGCTTTTCCTAGATTGGGAAAGTGCCCTGAAGTCGATCAAGGACTCTGTCAACGTAAAGAACATGGAAATTAGACACGTTGAAATATGCTGGTCCGATGGCATCGTTGTTGCACTCAAAAACGATATCATTATCTTGAAACTAGTTCGTCGAAGTGGAGGAACATACAGGAAACTTAATGTAAGTTTGTGTTCACGGTGATTATTCGTTTGCATTTCATCAATGAAAGCTGTATTATTTATGTTACACAGGTTAGGATGTACCGTACTTTTAAGTCTGAGCCCAAGTTGATTGTGTATCCTGTGAGAGTTATTAATGTGTCTTCGGACACACAGCGACTAGCGATTGATACATTCTCGTGTGATTTTGCTGCTGGAATTCCCTACATACTTGTGGAACTAAAAGACGAAACCTCTGATGATGTTTTCAATTACTATATCAAACGATTTTCATTCGGATTCCGACCTGGAGATGGATTCCCCGAGAAAAGAAAGTTTGAACGGAATCAGGAATGGGACGATGTGAAGTTTGACGAAAACTTGAGTGCAGACAGTTCAACATGTAGCACATCAGCAGGACCTTTATTGCCACAGGACTTTGACGTGTTCGAGTTTCAGTCCTACGAAGACGCACTCGAGCAAATGATTCTAGAGCGTAACAGTACTGAGCAAAGTAGTCGCCTCTGAAAGCAGTTTAGGTGAACTCAATACATTAAATAATAATAGTATAGTTGACGTAGAGGAAAAATTACTGTAAAACGGAAACTGACGTTGTGTGTTAAAGACGTTATCGTACTTTCAGTACATACTGTTGTTAAAGATTTCTAGTTTAATAGATTAGGTATATGTAAAACACTCCACTTGTGCACAAGTCAGCAAGATCAATTCGTCAGAGACTAGTAATGTTGCTTTGAAATATAATTTTACTTTAATTCAATTAGATTATCTCTTGGTATCACAGTGTATTTTAAGAAAGTAGAATACTTGTGCAGTAGCTTTTTCCAGTAACATCTAATATGTTCCATTTTTAAGTGCTTTTTCACAAACTTGTTTCCTCTATTGGCAATTTTCTCAGCGATTTGATCGTTGTTTTTTATAAACATAAGAAGTGATCTGAAATAAATAAAATGTTATGTTATGTTTTACACGTGAAACACAGATATTGTTCATATTATTGTTGCATATCCGTAAAAGCTGAAACCGTACTTTATATCATTCTCCTTTGCGTTTTGGTCTACTGGAACGTAGTGAATCCAGGGTATAAGTTTCGGATAGAAAAACTCGATCCATTCGTTTCCGACGTTGAAAACTAATGAGTTACATAGAAATAGATGTTTAAACCGGAAACTAGCAGCTACTCCACGATAATTGAACAAGTATTTGTATCTGCAATGATCTTCCAGTGTGACCTCCTCTGCTGCGGGAGCATGTAGTGTGTCCTGTTCAGGAAATCAGGATATATTTCTTGTTATAAGTTACTAATAATTTCTCGGACAAAACAACTTAAAACAAACTACAAAGTATGTACCGCTTCAGATTTCCAGGCTTGGTTTTTAGTGTATTGCGAATCAACTAAATGTGGAGAACTTCTCGAAAGATACACTAAAGCATCCCTTTCGTGAGATGTTCGAGAACCCCGGAAAAACGCTTTGGGTGTTTTTTCTTTCCAAGGATAACTTTTGGCAGCTGCAATAAGTCTTTTCCGCATCAAATCCCATCGTCCTAATCCCTGTGGGTAAACAGGAGTTGCCGGCCCCCCTTCCCAAAATGTCCAAGCTGGATATGTTATATCAGCATAGTCTTTTGTCTGTGCATAAGAATGATAGATGTGTCAAAAATGATGTAGCTAAAAATATTCTGAATAAATCTTAGTTGTCTGTGTTCATAATCCCACTGAATTACTGATCATCGTGTTCACCTTGCTAAACGAAAATATTGGAATAGGATCTGGGAAATGAGAGGACACTTGAGGCCAATCGGAAGTATTCAGTATGAACTCGGTATCTGGCAGATCTTTCACGACTTCTTCTAAAAAATGTTCTACTCCCTTGCACCTGGCAGGAAATTTGCATTCCTTATTTCGAAGAAGCTTTCCATTCTTGACTTGGTACAAAGTTCCCCTATAAAAAAGAGATAATATTGTTCACCAAAGAAATCCCTTGATGTATTAACAAGTGTGCAACAGTGGGTTCAAATCGAAATCGTACCTGGACATTCCAGCTTCTATCATATTTCTACCTATTCCCTTTTTGAATGGTTTGAGGTCTTCATCAATCTGCTTTTCGTAAAGCGAGCAGTCCCCTTTACCATCAGTTTTCCTATTCAGCCATGTCCACTCCTCAGATTGTTCGTAATTCTTTTCTGCCTCGGAGATAACACTCAACAATTGTGTCCAATTTTCATTCAGCTCTAAAGACGTGATGAAGTATTCGGAAATAAAATTACGAAATGACAATTTTTTAAGGACCAATGGTAATTTAAAATAAGCGAACTACAGTAATAAAATTT
Source organism: Isotomurus maculatus (assembly GCA_034696585.1). Lineage (NCBI taxonomy): Eukaryota > Metazoa > Arthropoda > Collembola > Entomobryomorpha > Isotomidae > Isotomurus > Isotomurus maculatus. The sequence continues at coordinate 30,330 of JAQGAC010000061.1, read as the reverse complement.
ACCTTTAGAATATTTTTCTGCAAAATTAGGAACATCTTTAATCTTTTTATTTGAAGAACAATACTTATCTCCTGCTGGTGATACTTTCTCATCACATTCCTCTTGCTCACTTTCTGTGTTCTGAACGGGTGGAATGGTTAAGCACACTAATGTCACTGAAACTGTCACATACAAAAGGCTTGTACGATACAACAAATTACGTAACTCTAAGTTCATGTTAGGTCAGGTGCACTTCATTTAAGGTAGATTTAAATGATGTTCAATTAGGTGATTGAATGTTCTCAAGATTTAAATGCTTTCACTTGACTTGTCTATTCTCATTCTCAATCTGTTGTGTTTGGCCTGTGGAGTTTCCCACGAGATTGTTGGGTAGTTGGGTTGATGATGAGTAGGATTTGCAGGATGATGGTCATTTGTAGCTATTGACTAAACCACTGAGTGGGTACATACTACATAGCATCTGTATGAAAAAATGATGAAACGAAGAAAGTAGATCCTGAATCCCATCTCTTTTTGCTCATCTTGAAGGAATGATGCATTACCGACTCTTCAGGAATGTAGATAGATATATATATATATGACAATTTATTTTAAAATTGAGATAATGAACATTCTAGTCATGAAAGTAAGTGGACAATGGTAATAATATCTATTTACTATTAGTTTTTGTGAAGCAAGATTGGTGTCAAAGACAAGTAACAGGTCGAAAATTGGGAAATGAAATGATAATATAATCTGTAAGTTGCAAGTGCAAATGGTGCAAAAATGAATGGTTCAAAAAATTACTATAATCCACCGTGAATGAATTTGCCAAAGGGATATGCAAATGCTATCCAATTCGAACTAGATTTGGATCCCGGTGGTGTTGATTGAGAGGAAGGTTTCAGATTGAGTTCTGCAATTCTTGCTTTAACTCTACTTAAAGCTAAGGATGTCTTTTCGGGGACTAGTTGGGTTTGGTTCAATTCACCTCCGCCTCCACGCTTAGAATCTGCCTGACGAAGACATTCCTCTGCTATCAGGGTGTTGTAAACGCACTGCTCTTTTTGTGGGTCGAAATAGTTACTTGCTGAAAACCCGAAAGGTGTGTAATAATTAATGATGCTTCAAAATGTTAATACTGCTTTAATGAACTTACCAGGGCAGCCGTACAGTAATGGTCTTTGGTAAAAGCATAGATAAAACTTCGTACAATCTTCAGGGTCTTCAACGTAGCGATTAATGAATGGTGGACATTGGACAGCTTAAGGTTTTGAAGAGAAAATAGTTTTCAAGATTTGAGAATCAACATATATTTCAGATTTGAGTCTTTACAGGTTAAATTGGTGATGGAGAATCAATTAGCTTACGAAGCTTGCAGATACTCTCCGGGACTCTTTCCCTTGGCATGCATTCTCCTTTGCCAGGATGAAAAGTAGTTCGGACATCACATTTCCTTTTAAACGCTCTTCCCATGTGGCACAGGTAGTAATGTTCGCAAGAAGGGTCGCCGTCATCAGGATACCTGTTAGTTGGTGGGTCTTCGGGACAAAAGCATGTGCCGTCTGGTGTATCACAGTGGATCTTGGGAAAAGCCATCTGTGGCAGTCCGGCAAAAGAGCTTTTAAGATGACTCGACAAGAACAAGATGAAAGAGATGTTCAAAACGCCTACAACTGATGTCAAACTCATACCTAGAAGATTAAATGAGGACTTAATATGTAATAACGATATGAGGTATTGTAAAGACTTGTGTCACATCCTCACATCTACACAAGTATTCCATGCAACCTTGAAGGGGCAAGGATAAGTTCACTTTCTAATTTAAATTGGCCCTTGTTAATAGCACCATCAGTAATTGGAAGAACAATGCCTTAAATAGGTAATCTATCTTTATTGTTTTCTACGTTAATTATTACATTAAGATGACGACAAGGTATTAAATTTGGTCTTACGAGCTGGAAAGAAACCAACCTGCATGTTTTGAAGTACAAACAACGTTATTTTATCTATTGAATGCTTGGTTAAATGCATAGTTGTTTAATTCCCTAACTAGATGGTAAAGGCAAATTCAGCATTTCGCGAACTGATTTAGCATAATCATCGACTTTATCCAGTTCTTCTCCTGAAAATCATAATTTTTGAATTAATGAATGTGTTATTGAAATTAGAAAATCAAATCTTATAAAATAATTAATTAATTATACCTTCGTTTAAATAAGAAACAACGATGTCCCGATATTTTTCAATTGCTGGAGTTAGAGAAACAGGATTTCCTTCGCCTTGAGTGAGACCCAGTATCATATCAACTGACTTTTGTGAAGCGCTTCCTTCCCAAACATACCTTTCCATGTCTTCATCCCCTTTATCAGACTCCCATGATTCTTCAGCCTAATAAACAGATTTAATTTTAAATACTTTGCATTTTTAAGTAAATTCAATTTTTCAACAGTACTAACATGAGACTCATGATACAAAGCTGTTAGCATGTACATCGCGTAATCGTAATTCTGTTTTCGTAAAGGACAATTCTGGGTGACAATTGTCAAAATGTCTGACTGCGGATCGTACCGCTCCCCTACCAGCCTCATCATTTTGTCCCTTGCGTGGTAGTCCAGATTCAAGGATGACAGTTTAATCTGTAATAAATTGAATTTTTAACTTTAAATCAAAGTCTGCGAAAGGCTTTAACCTTAGCAAATGCGGGTTTACCTGTAGCGTGACTATCCTCGCCCTCTCATCTCGAATATTAGGAGATGAGTGGCAATAATCATTAGTAGTGATTTCGACAGGAAAAAGTGCCTCAAGAACTTCCTCCTCCTGCAGCTCCTTCGGCCAAGGCGTACAGAATTCTGAGTTCAGAAACAAATTAACATCAAAATATCTTAATCTGCTGCAATATCTTAATGCAATTAATGCATTTTAAGATTAAAGCAAAAAATATTACTTTTTAAAGCTTCACAATGCCTTTGAATAGCAGGAGGAGTAAGATGAAGGAAATTCGGTATTTTCATCAGTTCAGCATTGGCAAACTTCCCTGGTGGAGCTAAATGATCGGGAACATACCCTTGGTGAAGTGGTAGTGGCACTGACGCAGGATGAAAAGTTTTTGCTGTTGGCCAAACGCTAGGCCAGTCCTGATCCACCGGCATTTTGAGGTACCTGCAGAATCCAACCAACCAATTCATTTCGTGATCCCCTTCAGTTTAAAAGCATAGAAGACACTACTGACCTCGGTGGTGGGACTTCTCTGCGCTCCCGTCGCTTCCTTCGCTGAAATCGATAAGCGTTTGACTTTATTATGTCCAATGTTCGGAACTCCTCCTCATCCTGCGACGGCTTCTGTTGTTGTTGCGTCGCTGCGGCTGAGTTGGTTGGACTAGAGGAACTGGCACTTCTGCCCCACCCAACAGTCGACTGAAATATATTTCGTCGCCCTCCTCCTCCCAAGAACGTCAACACACTTCCCCTCATCCCGATAAGATAACCACGTCTGATTTATCGGTGAAGATTAACGTGATCCAATTTAATGCATGTAATATTTTGAGAGAGCGGAACAAAAACAACTTTGGTGGTGTGCACGTTTAATAATGGGGCATTAAGACACATGCACAACGCACATCAATCCAGCCAAAGATATGCTTTCCTATTTCCGATAGCTGTACCAGGCCAGGTCAGGCATACCCCGAAGTCCGGATGTGAAACTTTCGAATAGTACTACTTAGGGTCTAATATAAGTAATTTTGGGGATGCTGATGAGATCATACAGTAATCAATGACACGCAGAAGTCGGAGTATGGTATCAAATAGTGCATAGAAATGTTTATTAAAAGGTTCTCTTTTCATGTTCTGGGACTGAATTTCATTTTGACATCTTGATGATGGACAGAACATTTAGGAAGTTTGAGTAATTAAGTTATAAATGTTTTTGTAGTAGATTATCAACAGTTTACGATAACAGTAATTAATTGGACACACTAAATGATAACTAAAACTATCTTCGAATTCGTTGCACCCACTGAGAATACTTCGTGTCTACAGATCCTATTAATGCCATTGCGTGGGTTAAGAGTGGACCTGGAGTTAAGTGGTCTCTAATCAACTTGTCTTTCACAAGCTGAAATTTAATTTGTTCGAATTTCTTAATAGTTTCATATGTTTTTTGAAGCTTTTCCTCCAGGGCTTGTGTTGAAGTCGGAAAGCACGACCAGAAATGACGCAGTAGTTCACTAAGTGACGCGTACATGTTACGTAACTCGACTTCTGCCTCCGGAGGGATTGTTTCTAAATAATAATTTGAGAGATTAGATGGACTGATTAAATGATAAGTCAAACGGCACAAAAAAACGTACGTGTTGTATTTTCGTGTTGAGATCCTTTCATGAGAGCTCCTCCAGGTCGCAATTCTCCTAATATTTTGACAGCCGTGACCGAGTCCAGCAGTCTAGGCTTTCCATCCCATCTGAGGACATAATCTCTCATATGCTGGGCTGTCACTTTGATTTGGTCTGATGTTACAACATCCGTTTTGTAGTCCGGTATTGGTCCATTAAGATAGCGATCTATTCTGGTAAGGCTCAACTTTGTGAATCGGGAATTGTCATCTCCTTTTAAATCTTCGTATACAACTTTTTCTTGAATCATGGCCTATAAGCACAGATGTAATTAACATTAATTCATGATTCTAACTATTACTAATGATGCATGATATTAACTTTATACAGACGACAAACCTTTTTCACTTCCGGAGCTGGAATCAAGTCAACAAGTCCATTTTCAAAAGCTTCAGCTTCCAACTCTCTTTCTTTCCTTCTTTCTTCCTTCTTCTTTTTCTTTTTGGGAGGCTCATTATTGTTTTCTGTGCTACCGTTGTCATTACCATTAGCTTGAGGTTGTTTGTCCTCTGTATTTCCATTTTCACCACCTCCTGAACCATTATTGTTACCGCCAGTAGCCGGGGTTGGGTTTTCAGTTCTTTCACAAGCTTTCAGTACCATTATAGAATGATGGTTGAATCTCTTTATCATATTTCTGTAAATTCCTTGCGGAGTAACTGCATCTTTGTCTTTCCCATCTTTCGCTTCCTCTTTGTCTTTAAAAATGGCAACGGAGTCATTGCATTCGGAATCTTCAAGGATGTTCATCATGTCTTTGTTGTACACTTTGACTTTTTCGATTTCTCTTCTCATTTCTTTATCGTCCGCTTTCGCACAATCCGAAAATAGGTCTTTAAGAACAGGTAATCGGTCTCGATGAAAATAGTGTGACTGGAAAAATTTGGTCCAAAACTGTGATTCGGTCATTTGTGCTGGAACGCTTTCTATGTGTTTCTTTTTCACAGCAGGGTACGTTTTAAATATTGACTCAATCACATCGTGAGTAAGGTTATATCGAAGTCCATTAGCTCCGTCTGTTTCTGGGTGGATTCCAGACTAAAGTGATCACAAACCACAGATTCATTTACTAGTTTGTGATAAATTAAATACTAGCCACTGTTGGTGTAATCTAATAATCAAGTACCAAAAATCCAGAAGACACTCCAGTGTCCTGAGTTATTGTTGTAGATTTCTGAGCTGCAAAAAACTGTTGTGCATGAGTGTTCCAAAATTCATCAGGGGTAATGATTCCATCCATAACCAAATCCTAAAATTACATACAGGATAACTATAGATTTTAGGCAAGCAAGAAGTTGCAAGTCCAAGTAGAACTTGGGCTTATAAAATACTAACCTTATACAGCTGCAAAAGTTTAGGATTTTCCGACAGCAGTCTATTCTTCTCCTCTAACTCTTTATTAATTTTTCTCTTGAACTTGGGTAAAAGTTGGATCAACAATTCTTTTACTTGGTCCCTATCTCTATACTGTGCTGAAGCTCCTTCAGGATTCACAAAATGAAACGTATATGTAGATCCATCATGTAACACCACTTGCAACTGAATTTTCGGCTTTCCTTCAGGACTAATCTTCTGCGATTTGATATCCGCATATTTATGAGACACAGTCACCACATCCCTATTGCCTTGAATCCACGCCAATCTCTCTGACATAACGTACAGTCGTCCGTCATCCTTTTTGTGTTTAACATTTGGCATCTCCAGCAACACGTCTTCGGACGACGTCATTTTCCCAGTACAACAAAACAGCAAGCCTCCCTCCCTCCAACGGCTCCAACACCCCTTCCTACCTACAAAAACAAACGATTAGCGAATACTAGCTATGTACAGTTGTATAAACACTTTTGTGAAGATGAAACCTTCACAAACATTCTCATTCAATCGAATGATAAGCTTTTAAATACTTACCTGTATTTATGGCTGATAAGCACACAGTGAACTCGAACAATTTAATTTACTAACTGGGGTTCCTTTCGATCCTTAAATATGACTGGGATTCAAGGTGGCTGGTCGGAGGAATTCAATCTCGCATAAAATGAATTATTATATTCACTTACTGCTGGAGAATATCACAAACTAAATTAAAACGGAGATTCACCTGTGCTAATTAGCTTAATTAATTAAATTGAACAACAGGTCAGAAAAATTGTTGTGACTCGATCGTCACTTCCGCAAAAGGATTCCGGCAGTTGAGATTTGGCGCCCTTTGCCCGCAACCGCAATGGCGCGAAAGTAATAAACAACATTCAACAATGAGATAGTGCAACTGCCTCTTTCGTGTAGTAAACTTGCTGTGAATTGTTTATTGTTTGCTGAATGTCCATGCAGCGGCATTCTGTGTTTGTTTTGTCTATCCAGTGGTTATCTTGTAGATAAGGAGGATATTCTAATGAGACAAGAAGTTTGCGAAGATATTTGTTTTGCTACTTGTGTGCTGATTTCGTTGGTGAAGTTTTGTAAGAATAACGGACGACGGAGAAGGTGACGCAGTTGGCGAAGATATGGCGCAAGTCGGGGTTGCAGGAGGAGGTGTTGCGTTGTCTTCAGACAAAAAGCTGTCGTCCTCTGTTAAGCCGTTTAGCATCCCGTCACAAAGAATCCTTAACTTTCACGTAGTGTACAGCAAGTTCCTTTGCCATGTAAGTGGTGAACTAAGTAGAAGTCCAAAGGCAGACGTAATAGAGACATTTGTAGAGGAGTTTTGCAGTGGCTTCGTTTCTAAAGCTAAAGATGTATAGGATGAGTTTTTATACTATTTATTAAGACCGTGTAATTGAATTGAATTGGGCTTACAATGCTTTGATATGAATATTTTAGGCTGTGCTGGATCATTCATGCAAGGGGCTGTCAAAAAAGAACGAGGCAGCTGGAATCAATAAGCTAACTGGGGGACAATTTTATGGCTTAGTGGGAATCAGCTTTGCTGTGGCAAGATGTATGGTTCAAGTCCAACGGTTCGACAAAGCGTTGGCTTTTTCGAAGGCTATTTTGTCTGGGGTCGGGAGTTTGTGTCTTGACAAGAACATCTTGGATGCTTGGACCAAGGCTGTCACTGTGTTTGTTAAATGTTCCGCATTGGGTTTATGGACGGAAGATGCCAAAGAAGTTACAGCGTGTCAGAAAATATGGACTACTGCTGAACTTTTGGAGACCGGTATAGATTTAAGAGACGTTAGAAAACAGGTTTTTTCAGCAAAATTTGAGAAGCAGTATACTGGTGAGAGTCTATTTTGCTACTTTGCTTTTAGAATGTACACTTCACTAACTAGGTTTTTTTACAGATGGATATGATTTTGCACTTTTGTACTTACTCATGGATGCCATCGGTCGGGCAGTGCAACCGTTGTCTATTAACTGTGCTCATTTACCATTAGCTACCTTTAATTTTTTGACACGAGAAGCGTACTCTCTGGAAGAAGCTTGCAATAAACTGCGAGGAAAGAGGGAGGTGGCAATGAAAGAGATTTCATTATCCAAAGCATTGGACAAACAAGTAACTTTCGTGTTCATCGTCATGAGGCTCATATGCGACAGGATGAATGAGAGAGATGTTGAAATCGATGTCGACATCAATCTTGTAGCTGAATATTGTTTCAAAACTCTGACTTCTTTGGTAGACCAAGTGGCCATAATGGAGGAGAAGAAGATAGCCGAAGTTCATGCTCGACTTGGTTGGTAGTTTTTGTTTTTTATTAGTTCCTACTGTTTCCGAATTTTAATTTTTTTATTGCAATGCACACGTTTCTGTTTCATAGCTCAATATTCTACTAACCTGGCCTTTGGGTTCCACAAGCGGTCCTGCTTCCTAGAAGCCTACAACTGGTCAACCAAAGCGTGTGAAGTCCAAAGGATGTTCTCGTCTTCTGGAACTGACTCAGATATCAAAGTAATTTAGCAATATCAGCACGGGGATAACCTTTTCTTTCTGCGTGTATATTTGCTAAGCTCTTATCTAAAACTTTTTCAGCTCAGTACATTGTCAATATCTTTGCTGTCTGCAGAGTGTTTGAAAAAATTAGGGAAACCCGAAGAAGGACTTCGCTGTTTAGCGAAACTTCTGCTTGTAGAACCAACTCGATTGGAAACTCCTACTGTAGCGTTTGACATTTACGAGCAGATTCCTTGGTCGGACTGGAATATTCATTGGATTCAACTGCAGATTGAAGCTCGAAAACTAAATAGGAATTTTGTAAGTTTCGTGCTTTTGAATTGCATTGATGAATTTTTCATTTCTACTGATTAATTGATATTATAGAAAAGAACACTTCTAGAACTCATTATTGAGGACGGTTCTAATTTAATCAACGATGAGGTCCAGAGTCAAATTATGAGATACGAATTAAATTGCTATTTTACTTCGAGGTCAGCTTTTTAATAAAAAACATTTCACGTAATATATAATTATGCAGGATCTAATTTATGTTACATTGTGTTACCTGTTTAGACAAGTGGTTCCAGACGCAATTATTTATTCGAGCGAAAAATTGATGGAATGCGCCTCAAATCCTCACGATGTTGTGTTAGGAATGCTTGGTCGAGCCGTAGGATACTTCTGGGGGGATTACGATGATTTGTTGTTTTCTAACCATGTAATTAATGACGCATTGCTGTACGCTGAAACTGAATTTTCAAATGTAAGTTAGATTCTGAATTGAATTTGTATTTACTATAACTTGCATAACAATATCAAATATATGAAATTATTATAGGAGTCGGACTTGTCATCTGAAAGTACGCCTTTTCTCCTTGCTTTAGTCTTAGCTTGGAAAGGCATTCTGCTTCTCAGGAAAAGTCAGTATTACGTGGAAGTGAGTGTATAAATTATTTTTCGGTACTTGTATATGGGATACGCAATCATGGAACTAATATTGTTATTTTATAAACTGCTCAACAGAAAGAAATGGAACTTCTGAAAAATCAGTTATTGTCAGAAAATCCAGAGAAATACCGTGATAGGGATACAGGGGAGGAAAGAAGTGTCTCAGGCTTTTCTTCCATAAATTATGAACATGAAACTGAATGGACAAGCTGCTTGGTCCGCGCAACCGAGATGTTATTTAGATTTTCGGAATCAGACGTAAATTCTAATCTGCTTAATTAAAAGTTGCATTTAGTATGAATACTGACAAGCTTTTTATTTGTATTTACAGACCATTCTCAAATACTGCAGTGAGGAAAACTGCCCTGCATTAGTATTGGTTACCTCACGTATTATGGCGTCCATTCTAAAAGCTGTAGGAGATGTAGCTAATGCTGCTAAAGCGTGGTTCGTTGTGAATAAATTGTCGAAAGTCTTTGACCGAAAGGGTCTTATGGTTTTAAGTAAGTATTTTCTTGCAAATCATAAACATAATGCAGTAAAAAGTAGTGTAAATCAAAGTTTAAAAAATTTAAATTCAGGTGCTTCAGAAGTTTTAAAGATTGTGCCAGATGTAGAAATGAATGTTGTGCTCGAAGCTGAGATGGCTAACAAAATTGCAATCGAAACCAGACGTGTAAAGCATAGCCGTGCCACGTGCTACAGAATCTGTCTAGCAAAATCGATAGCTTACTTTCATCAACAGATGGTAAGTGCAGATGTCGATTTGATGATTACCAGACGACCAGAGCATCCTGTTAACCTGAGTGCGATTTTAGTTTGCAGATGGAATTCAACAGCTTCTAAAAGTGTTCCGTTTCTTCGACGAAAAAGATAATTTTGATTCTTCTCATCATTTGCTGGCAGACGCAACTTATGTTTTCTCGCTGTATAGAAGTATACAGTATCAAAATCAGCTAGATCTTTCGAAATTCCCAGAAACAATGAGACTGATGAGTCCTGTAGGGTTAGCTGCCAAGGGGTACAAACTTTTGTGTGGCTTGACAAGAGATATTGACGTAGGCAACTCAGGTAAGATTTTTACCGTGCAAATTAGAAGTTTACGAAAAGCAATTTGAGGGACGCGATTACATTACTGAAATTGTGTAGGATGGACCGACTTGTGCCATAATTATTACCTATTGGGTTCGTTGATGGAAATTGGAACACATGCTTTAAAACTTCTCAAAGAAGCTGGAAAATATCGGGATTTAAAATGCTTCACCAGTGACGCTGTAAACTTTGCTCAACACTGCGGATTCATTAGCAGGTTTGAAATCAGCTTCATTTTGAATTACGAAGATGTGCGGATGTAGTAAACAATTTTGAGAATATGTATAGGTCCGTAGGAATGGTTGTAAACATGATTGATTTAGACATTGAGTCCAAAAATTTCTACCAAGCCCAAATGAAAATTGATGTAATCAGTTCGATCTTTTCGTCAAGTAATTGTCTGCCTGATGAAGAGACAGTGGCTGAAGATGAGTACTCTAAGTTAATGGCCAATCTGAAGCTTCCGAAACTAAGTGTTCCGGTGAGCTACACTTCTATTGCAGCAGAACTAGCTTTCACGATTGTATTGTGTAACTTAATTTTTTGTTTGTTCAGAGATTGGAATCTATCTCAGATGTAAGGTGGAGGCTGAAGCAAGTCGATCTGCCCAGCATGTATTATAGAAATCGAAGTGAAAAAGTTGTGTCGACTCAACTTAAAGATCTTCGTGAAGGTTTTGATAAGAAAGACATGAGTGTTCCTCCATGGATTCGTCATCATTATAGCTGTTCTTGTTATATTTGTAGTCATCCTACAATTCTTCCGGTGGCCTTTCGATTTCTTTTAATTCAGGTAAGATTTAAAGAATATTTGTTCATTCACTTCCAATTTTAATCATTAAGAAAGTTACTAACCTGTTTAACGGAATTGCAATTACAGGCTCGGTATCTGAGTTGCATGGCCAAGTACAAAAATTCTATGGCTGTGTTAGAGACTGTTAAATTATATATCGAAAGAATAATCTTTCGTCTTATTTACAACCTTAGTCCTATTACGATGCCTTTCACTGTAATGACATCTAAACAATCTGCATCTAAGGCGATCGAAATTATCTACACACCTTTTAGTGTCGATCCGGGTTCGTATATATTCCATATAAGTTAATGATTTATTTCTGGTTTCAATTTGTCCATTATCGTCGAAATATATTTTTAATTTAGGAATAGAGTCGCTTCATCATCAAGCTATGCTGTGTCCCTCGACTGATTTAAAACTGATACTCAACGCAGTAAAGAAAGTCCTTCAGATTAAGTCTACGGTAGCGCCTATGGACATAACAGGCAAAGTAACTGCAATTCAACTAGGATTTTCGGCTTTATATAGAAGACTAGTAGAGAACGACGAATTACGGTTCACAGGTGAATTTAACTTTATTTGACGGTTCATTTTCAAGTGCCAGTATTTTTATTGTTTTGATAATCTTGTAGATTCAGAGGTGCTTGCATTTATTCAAGACCGCATTGATTCCCAAGAAAATGAAAACATAGTTAACTTGGATGGTACTCCTCCTATGTCCCCTAAAAGTGAGCGGGCAGTACCCAAACCTCCAGTAGTACTTAAGAAAGGAATAATCCAATTGAAAAAAGGGACTAGGACGGTCAAGGAAAGCAAAGAAACAGTTGATGTCGAAGCAGAGGAGCGACATGTGCCGAAACTGCCATTGCGTGATGCCGAATCCGTTGACAGTGTGGATGATAGCGATTATTCGGATACGTCGCAAACTAGTAAATCTTCTTCGAAATCAGCTCGCACTCACAAGCTGGTTGGTACTAGTAAACTCGTGGAAATTGAAACACCTGGATTAATGCTGGAAGCCGAAAAAACTCGCAGCAGTCGCAACTTGAGATCTAATGTGACGGAGAGGAAAAAAAAGCCATCGTGATTACATACGCATAAACTGTACAAAAATTGACTGACATAAGGAAATCAGACGCACACAGTTGTTCCTCATTACATGATTTGTTCAGTTGTTAAAAAGTTAGCTCCTTGTATCACTGTAGGTCACAGAATATGACAATTCTGATAATTTTATTGAAACCTTCTAATTAAGATTTAGTCGAATTACAAAATCGTTTGTTGAAACAATTTAAGACTGTACTCGTGTAGTATAATACAGACACTGCTTAGTCCTCACTGCCATTGTTATAAGATGGGTTATACAACAGTTACAAATATTTTGTATTTATATTAAGAAATTCACTGATCCAAGTATCATCCGCTTGATTTGGGTCAGAAAATGATGACTCCGAAGTGTCCGAAGGGCAAACATCGAAGGAGTTCGTGGCGACAGAGGAGTAGTCAAAAATGGTGGCTGGGTAGTCTTCTGAAGCACCGCTTACCATAGGTATGTTCCTGGACTGAAGGATTTCTGTAAATTCAGGGAGTTGTTGTTCGATCTCAGTTGAATTAGCAGAAGCGATTGAAATTACTGATGATGACAGTGATGAGGATTTTTGGCTCGGGAATCCACTTTTTGGAAATCGAATCGGAGCTAGGAAATACAAACACTGCTTTCCATTGCTGCCTCTTCCAAGTCCAACCACTCCTTTGCCATTCGCGGTAGCAGCAGCTAAAGCTGTCGAATACGCCAGTTGCTTGAGTCGACTGAGTCGTTCTACCATTAGCTTCCCTTTACCAAGTGGGGACAGCTTCGTTATACCCCTTTCCGGCCCGTTGTAAGTTTTCTTCATACATTTTTTGGTAACAGCAAGCATCGATGCCGAGACCTCATCATTAGTCACTTTTCGAACTTTTGCCTTACGATTTATTTTCTTTACAGTAGAAGTAGCTGGTCGAGTTGGTCCACTTTCTTCAGAGACTTTGAGGTCCATTCTGCCTGTCGCCAAGTCGTGTTGTTTTGCTTTCTTTCCTTTGGCAGTGGTTGGCTGCCCATGTCTTCGGTTCTTCGGTTTCTTTACTTTAGTATCCGCCGTTGGTCCACATCCTGCGAATTCGAGGTTGACGTCCATCTTGCAAATCCGTTGCAAGTCGCGCTACGATGTTGCCCGTTCCCCTTCACCAATCGACAGGTAGCTGTGCCAAGCAGCACTGCGAGTCTTCTGCAATTCAAAGTGTAAAATAGTAAAAATTATACTAGTACCTGTATTTTTAACATGTTCGCCAATAGTTAAATACAAATAAAATAGATAAATTCTGAATTCAACAATCACACTCTACTCTTTAGCTGTACCTTATTCATTAAATGGTTCCTTCGCAAAAGTTCCTCCAATTCGAACTAATAAAATAGACAGTTTTTGAAACGCTGGGATGGAAATGATCACACAAATAAGAAACTGCGACTCTTCTTGTGGTCTCAGCCTCTCAGCAGCCGTTTGCGTCTATGGCTATGGCTGTCAGCATGGCCATGGCGTCTGTGGGAATTAGCAGCTCTATCGCGGCTACGTCTGTGTTACCATTGGGGCGTTGGGAGACGATTATGTCTATAGACGAGCTTCCCTTGATTGCAATCACTGGAATGGCGTTGGCATGATCTGAATCTGCAATGATTTCTCTCCAGAAAGAACGTGGACCGTTGGCGTCCGTTGGGGCAATACTCCTGGATTCTTGGAAGCATGCATTATTGCATTGTATGCAGAATATGCATATCTTTTGGCCGAATTTCGAAACAAATCTTAGCGTCAAATTAATATTGCTGCAGTCTCGTTTCGAATCATTCAACATCGGTAAGCTGGTTGACAATGAATGTGATAGGCTTGAAGAGTCCTGCACTTTAGTCTCTAAGGGGTTTCCACGGACCTTGTCCCAGATCTAAAGGCACTTGGAATTTCGAAACAAAATGAATGACCGCGTTCTGATACACTTTGTTGGGAAATTGATCTTATTCAATGGAAATAGGCTATGGAGTCTAGCGATTCTCTAATAACCACTCCTAGTGTGAAAGAGAAGGTTTTTGAAATCGTACTCGTCCTACTCAGCCTGGTAATCCTGCTCTTAATGCTGATTTTAACCTATGAACTGATTTCACACGGGGCATAATTCTGTCTTTCAGCCATTTCCACTAGTCACTTTGATCTTGGGGGTGATTCGTTTTATTCAAGATAGATATTGGATGGATATAGTGAACGGAGAGAAAGCATTGCCGTCTAACTTTCCCTGCAAGTACTTCCGGGGCCGGACATTTCGCTTGATGAAAGATGAGTTTCCTCAGGATGAAATGTACTCAGCACTTCTCCCCAGCATTGGGACTGATGTGTACATCATAACGTTAACTACTTTGTACATACTGGTTTCCATCGGAGTTCTTGTCTACTTATGTGTCACTACCAATCCTATCAGAGTAATTAGGAATTGGGTACGCAAAGCTTTGCTGCTTGTTTCTGTTACACACTTTTAAAGTAGTGTTGAGAATTTTATCACAATGAATCTTTGTCATTGTTCAGGTTCTCTTGTGGGCTGTGGGAGGATGCACAGTAGCGTTATCCCTTTTGGTCACTGCTGCAGCAACAACTACCCAAACAACGATAAACAATCAAGAGTCTTATCAAAAGGTTGTTCAAAGCATTCGAATATTTGAAGCGGATAATTACGGGGTAACGATAAGTGGACAATTAGGATTTGAAGACAGACCTGTAGAAATGTCCTTGAAAAATCTTAGGAAGAGTATCAAACCAGTTCAAGCGTTTCGCCTTCGAGAACAGTGTCAAGCTCTTATAACAATTTTCCAGTATTGTGGAGCAATAGAGGTGGACGCTTCCATTGATTCTCCATCGTTTGTTGTGCGAAATGAAAAATGCAAAGCTAGTGACATGACTGAAGCTGGATTTTGTCCGAGTAGATCTTACTTCGACATATTTGTAGGTTCATAGATATTAAAAGAAATGACAAGAAAGGAATTTTAGACCTAGAGCGAATTTTACATGAAAGATTGCTGCCTTCCAGATATCGTTTCTAGTATGGACCATTCTACATGTGTTAGGGGTTTGGATCATTATATACTTGAAGTTTCAAGCTGACAGGGAAAGCAGTATTGATGAAGATATTCCTGTCTTTCACGAAGCTCAAGAAGCACAAGGCAGTGAAGACCATCTCTCCCATAGTCACAACAAAAGAAGCGAGATCCAACCATATTACGCTCCGTCTCATCCGGACCAATATGACCGTCTTAAGAAGTACAATCAGATGTTTTTACGGGACTTTAATAAATAATGACGCACTACAAGCTTACTGAGTTTCATTAAGTCTTCTTAGGGAGAAAAAAACCGGTACTAATAGTATCTGCAATATCTCCATTTCTAAATATTTTTTATTAGCTGTAACGAAGGATTATTTTATAATAGTTTAAAATGGGTTGAATACAAGAGATGTTTAAAATCTGTTTATGAATTCGACAACATTTCTTTTCTGTACGATACTTGCTCTTAATATTATTATAACAAACAAGTTCACAAAATCTGTTCTTCTCTTGTAGAGTATTAATATTACGATAACGAGAATTTCATAAAACTGTTTCAGTAGCTTCGCTACAACTCTGATGATGAACCAGAACGTAAAATTGATAAAAAGACCGTCATTTATTATAACAAAGTAGCTAAAGTGTAAGAGGGAAAGAAGCTTAAAAACTGCTACGAGCATGGTGGTGTGTTGAATCTTTCGTTGTATGATTCTAGAAATTATATAGTTTGTGTGAGAGGAGTTGTAAAAGTAGGAAGAAAGCACACGAGGAAGTAGGGATTGATCCTCAAAAAGGTGATTCGTTTTGTAGGATGAGCATTTGAAAGAATTATGTTAGAGAAAAGCTCGAGAAATGACATCTGGATGACAGGTACAATCAAAAGCATTATGCATTCTCCACTGCGCCCTTGAAGAGTTCCGATAAGCCGTATTCCCTTTGTAATTTCATCCTTTTCCTGTGTACATCATCTCATCGTT
This sequence comes from Isotomurus maculatus, assembly GCA_034696585.1. Lineage (NCBI taxonomy): Eukaryota > Metazoa > Arthropoda > Collembola > Entomobryomorpha > Isotomidae > Isotomurus > Isotomurus maculatus. The sequence continues at coordinate 14,157 of JAQGAC010000061.1, read as the reverse complement.
ATACTTCAAAGGCACACACTGCAACCAAATCCCACTTCATAAGACTCCCAGACTCGCAGATACTTTTCTTTTTCCATATTCCGATCATCCGATCCACTTACTTAAGTTTGCTTCGTCTAGGCTTGTTGTGTGTGTAGTATTGCACCCAACTGATCACATAACAAATTACCCAAGTTTTTCCTTTATTCCATAAATGCTTCCTCTGTCTGTATTTCATCTTGGAATTCATGAGGCTTAGGAAATAACTAATGCTGCCACTAGAAAGTACACACTCTTGTATAAAAGAGGAATAACCCTGCATCGTTGAATATTACAGAAACTCCCATCTCATCTGGGATATTATGCTTTGGCACAATCTCCTTCGCTTCCTGTTCAAGTCTTTCTCAATCTATTCAAGTACAACAACAACTCAGTGACGAGAACTTTTACTCTCTCGTAGAACGCAACGATAACAATTCTCCACTTAGACATTGAAATCAGTAAGACATGACAGCTCGGAGAAAGTCTTGCTTGGTGTGCTATTTCACACAATGTAATCCTCAGTCCGAGTCTCAGACCGTAGCAGTCGTACTTCTTGGTGACACGCAATCAGTTCTTCTTCTTCCGTCACTTTCTCTTGTAATAATGATTAAACTACGGCCCAACTACATTCTTCTGTCTTCATAACCACTGCTATACATATATACTATACACAGCTTCTTCTACACTTCTGCTGCTTTCTCTACACTTGTAGAACTCAACTTACTTGCCGACTTTTAAAGGCACCACATACACCACTGTTAATATAATAGAAAAGCAATATCAAATAAGAGGTATATACGTGTACACACACAGATATATACAGAAGGAGAGACAGAGTAGCAGAAATGTGACAGGTTTTTCGGGCGAAAGAAAATACCGGGTATTTTGCTCTTATCAGTGTTTCACACTCGATTTAAGTTGGCTGTAGAAAGAGTCTTTCTCATCATTTTATTTCTCTCTCCTCCCTCTCCTCTCTCACTATTTCATTTCATTCCTTTTCACTGCACTGCACTTTACCGAACAACCGTCAACCGTTGCAGGAACTTGGAAATCGACTGGATATTCAAGGTAAGCAGATAGATACTCAATTCGTACCTTTTATATATGTGTGTAGAATATTAAGTTTTATTACGAGAGGGGAAAGGATTATTATTTTATACATTCAGAGAGGAATGTACTAAAGGTCTCGGTGCAGCTGTGTGTGTCTCATTATTTGGGAGAAAGTTCCATTGTAAATTCCAGTTATGTACATATTAATATGCGGTATATAAAATGTGTATCCGTGCATTTTTATACAAAAGTTTACCATATACATTGCACATTATTGAAGCTTTTGTGTGTTCGGAGAAAGAACGTGAGAAACATGAGGGACAAGTACAACAGGTACTTTCTCTGTCTTAGAGTTGCTTTAGCAGAGAAGAGGAATTTAAAACCCGTTTTAGTCACGTAGTGTAGAAGGATACAGAAGAGATCGAGAGTAGAAAGTGGAAGAAGTGGGTGTAATAGAATGTATATAGATAGTTCATCGTTTGTAGTTGTACTTGTAGTTCACAGTTGGGCTGGTCTGGTGGATAGGTTGGTAGTTGGTAGTTGGCTGTGTGTGTCTAATACTTAGCCTGCGATATATAAAGCTTAAGGCTTAGCCAAGGAGGTCTGAAACAACCGAGAAAGACACTTTGATAAATAGAGAATACGAGACGCAGTCGAGGATGGGGAACGGAGAAAGCCCGACTGGGTGTTTGGTACTTCGGTGGAGGTAAGCCAGGGAGATAGCAGTGTGCTTACGTATCTTGTGAGACGTAGTGAAGAAGTAGGTTGATTTGAGAAGAAAAAATCTTCAGAGTATATCGAAAGTGGAGTAGCAGTAGTTGGGTTGTTCGGTTGTTGGGTGAAAGGAGATTTTAGATGGCTTTGTATGTATATACTGTATCGTTATGGTGGGTACTACTGGGTAGTAGGGATGGTAGTGGTGGTGGTAGTGGTGGAACGGGTAGCAAGTGTGAAACCCGGACGGGCAAAACCGAATATCGGTGGAATGCCACAAAAACCGATTTGAGAGAAAAGAGGAAGTGATTTGAGCCGGGAGATTTAGCCTTGGATTGACAGCAACCTTTTATCAAGTCTTCGGGGAGAGATCAGCCTGAGTAGACGGGAGGAAGAAGCACAAGACTGTGTGTATTCAGAGTAAATAAAGTCTCAAAAGGAGATTTCACCTTGGACGGAAAGCCTTTCCTGGAGACCGGAAACCTTGGATTTTGAGGAACTTTTTGGTGAAAGAAGGGAGAGATGAGATGAAAGAAATCTGAGATCTTTCCTGAATTCTTCCACTAGCTGTGCACCATCATTGCGTGCCTCTCGAACTCCAGCAATCTAGAAATCTACACTCTAGATGCTGTGTGGGGTTGTGAACCATGCTACTATGGGATAATAAGAAGGAATCCTTTGATAACACACAGAGAGAAAGAGGAAGAAAGACAGGGTTTTGATGGAGTAGGTAGTGTCACACAAGGTTGTGTGGTGCATAGGAGGGCACAGAGTTCAGACTTGAGAGTAAAGGAATGGATCAAAGTTGTAAAGTGATAAGGGAGAAATAAAAATGAAGTAAAAAGAGAAAAAGAATGAAAGAATTCGATTTCTAAACTCGAGTAAATTGATTTTGAAGGGTTTGTTCTTTGCTCTCTTCGAGGAACTAAGTTAAGGCCAAAGATGCCAACGAATTGCTGCATCAGAGAGTTGTCATCATGGAGAGCTGGTGAGTGTCATCCTAACTGGAGTTCTAGATGCACAGGCTTTCGAGGAATATAATACAATAAATATCTGGTATTTTTCAAACTTCTTGGGATTTGGAAGTTAGGAGAGAACCACTAGAGGTTTTGTTCTACTAAAATTGGATATCTGCAAAGTGTTTCCTTTATAGAGAAAAGTGGAATTTACCAGAAAAGTAGGAGACAAGTAGAGGAGAAAGTGGCTGAAAGAAAAGGTGGTTATGGAGTCAGGAGCAGAAGTAATGCTAAATGTCACCAAAAAGCTGTATGTTATTTTGGTGTTACTCTATTTACTCTATTAGATTTGTACATTTCAAGGATTCCATTCTGCGGGGACTCAATCGAATCTTCGTGAATTACTTTTCGTGGAAAGACACTTAACAGTTTGTTCCAATTTCAGAGCTTTTATTGTTTTTGGTTGACCACAGCACAGCCTTTATATTTCGAGGTCACTGATGCTCACCAGTAAATTGAAACTGCAAAAGCTTTTGCGAATAAAAGACATACACCATTGTACTCTATTAATGAGTTTACCAGCTTGTACCACCGCAGACGGGTGGTCGAAATTCGCAGGAAGTAACAATGTAGGAATGTTGAAGGAGAGAGAACTGCACTGTAGACATCTGCTGTAAGCTGAATGTTTCCACTTGGGCATTTATTCGTAGAAAGCAATAAATAAAATGAATATTCATCTCATACACCAATAACTTAAACAAAGATTTGGTCATAATGGTTGATATGACTTTCATTCGATTTCCCCGAGTATATTTGGAGTTTTGGAGGAGTTCCTGCATGTTTGGCACACAGGAGAAAGCATTAAATGTACTGGGCGGAGTTGTTGTCAGTTTCTGATCACTTGGACTCATTCAAATTAGCTCTGGTGGTTCTGCTCTCTCCTACATTGCCAACTCCAACGAGATTCAACCTCAAGAGTCTCTGTTTCTGCTGCATTTGCTCTGCAGTCGAAAACTCTGAGGGTAGAAAAGGTATTATAACGCGGTGGTGTGGAGACACTGGAGGACTTGACGATGAGGTACACGATGATCGCTTGGAAAGAAGGGATAAAGCCGCATTGATAGTAATAATATAGTCAGTGGAAAATTACAATTGAGTTGAGATTGGAACTTCGGAGCGCCGCAGTGTTAAGCTTCTTCCAGGAATGAACCCTGGGATGAATCGTCTTCGTGTATATTCCAGTTTCCAGTTTCATTTGCACAAAAGGGTCTCCTCACTCTCACTCTCGGTCTCTTCATCATTTTGAGAACACATTTTCACTCTAACAATGATGATGATGGTGATATGAATCTTTCGGTGAAAGCGTGCCTGTGACCGAAGGCAGAACCTCCTTCAACCCGAAACCCGTCCAATGTCGGCACCCAATTCGCACAAATGGGCTGGTCTTCCGGGACCTGCTTGATTTTGCAAACTCATCTTCTACAGACATAACTTTGCTCTCGTAGCTTCAGCTCCTTTAGCGTCTCTCTTTCTTCTTTGAGGGGATGGATATCCACAGCCGTGTAATTGAGAAGGAATAAAAGCCTTATGCTTTCTCCTTTAGTAGGACCTCATCCAGATTCAGGAAGTTTAAAGAAGTTGCAAGTACGGAAATATAAAAGGGTACAGAAGTGGCTGACTCACTAGCTAGCAGAATAATAAATTAGAGTAACTCTCGAAGGGTAGAAGTCCAGGGTACCCTGAGACACAAGCTAACTTTTAAACTGGAAACCAGAAACGATATATTTTACGTGAATATCTGGATTGTTAAGCTAGTCCATTTTAAGTAGAAGGAGAAGTGAATTGGATTAATATTAAGTCCAGACATATTGGACTTGTTTTTTATAAATTGTGTATGCAGATAAGTTCGGAAATCGTTGGATGCAGCAGGGGTGGCGGTGCCTCTGCCTCTGTCATTTCCGTTGCCACCTACAACACTTCTAGGTCTCGCTTGGCTGATGGTGGGCTGTTGGTTGTGTCAATGTGAGGCCAGCAATGACTCGGAATATCAGCGTACCTCCAATTCAAACGGTGACCAAAGCGATGACGATGTCCCTCAACATCGAGCAACTCATTGTGGAACTAACATAAGTAAAAGCGAAGGAAGTAAAGAAGAAGGAAGTAGGAATCTTGTCAAGTCATCTGTGGAAGAACCAAAACCAGGACCATCATCGAAGATATGTAAACCAAATAATAATCATCATGAAGTGATAACAAATAACTCTTGTCCCAGGACGATTGACTCTGACCACAAAAAGTCTAGTAAGATTTTAAGCAAAGAACCTATTTCTAGTGTGTACAATAATCACGACGAAACTGATGAGGATAGTGAAGACAACATTTTACCGTTGGAAAATCAACGTCTCCTAGCCAAACCTCAAGAAGATGACTTATTCGACAATAATGAACTCCACGACAATACTATAAATCAGCCTGAGGTAGGAAGAACTTCTATATTTGGGCAAGCTTTGCCTTTTCTTAAAAAGATTTGGAAGAAATCGGACTGAAAATATTCACGAAAACTTAGAGCAGTGTTGATATCTGCTGGTTATTTTGAAAATTTAAGTGTCCAATTTTAGCTTCCGCGTACTACAAGGACAATAAATGAGTGTGTTTCTTGCTAAGATAAAACTATCTAGCTCTACTAGACTGCAGGATATTCATCTTTGACAGTAAAGCATACAAAAAATATTCGTGTCAATCTGTGACTGCAAGCGTAACAAACCTTTTAATGCATATAAGGTGCAATCTTAGTGAACAGAAGTGATTCCTCCTTAATTGAATTGAGTATTGAAAGTAACTTTAGAAAGTGAGAGTGACTCTTCTTCCTTTACTTACAAAGCAATATATATAGAGACACACACGATTGTTGCATAACGAGTGAAGTGACCATATATTGAAGTATCACACTTACAATCACACACTCTGCACCTATTTTGTCAATACAGAAGATTATGTACATTCCTATTGTACGTGCATTTAGCAGCTGCACGCAATACCCATCCCATAATTGAAGATTGAACAAAAGCTAATTTAAAAAGTACATAGAAGCAGCAGTAAAGACTCGATGTGGTAGTTTGTGTTCTCATTAAAAAGCATATTAAAAATTGGGTGCACTAAAAGTGCAAACAACTCGAAGTGAATTGCAATCAACAACAGAGTTGCTAATTAACTTTAATTTATAACTTACTTGGACGTATTGCATATTGCACAGGAGGGAATGTGCAATTTGCGAAATAGAATGTACATCGAATAGCTTTATAGAGTTTGCATCCATTCAACATTCGTCTTGACTCAAATCTCAAATGAATTATTGTGCAGCCTGCAGCATAATTTGGATTTGGACTGCAATTTTCTAACAATATTTAAGATTCAAGAAATAGAAAGACACAGCAACTTTTGCATGAAACTGTATGAGAAAATGCGAAAGAGAAGCAGCAAGTGCATTTGCAAGGAAGACCAAGTGAATGGAGAGTTCCTCAATCCTCAACCACTGCGTTAAAAAAGCAAGTCTCTGCTTTTAAGATTTCCACCCCATCCTGCCATTCAAGAAGAATAGATTTGGGCTTTTTAAAAGTCAGCTTAGATAGGACAGGGCACACAATATAACACTTGCCAAGTTGTTAGAAAACCTCTCTCTCGCTCCCTCATAATAAATGAACGGAGGTAATACTGACTGCTGGTTGCAGTAGTGCTTGTGCATAGTAGAAGAGTGAATGTGGACGAGTCTCACTTTGCCTGTCGAGAGTGAAGTCACTTCTTCTTCAAGAAATTCACAGTCTCAATTGTTGATTTGAAACACGATTCTCTCCTAGTCTTAATTATTTGAACGTGGGTTTTTAATGTTAAGGATATCCTATTTTAAAATCTGTTTACGGCTGACTTTGCCATCAATCGTGTACATACTAACTGCTACATTCAGTGAGTGAATTACTATTTAAACAAGTTAACTTGACACAGTGCGTGGGACAATATTGTTATTGTCTTGTAAAACTAAACACGTACTCACTAATACTTAAGTGATAAGTGTGAGGAATGCAGAGTTCAGTTTACTGTAGAAGAAGCCATCAAATGTCATGATGCTAAATGGAGAGCAGTGAAATACTTGACTAGCTGGAGGTCATAACCTAAATAAAAAAGGTGGGCGAATCTTGTGGTGAGGAGTCTGGAAACTGGAACACTTTTTATTTAATTACAGTGATAATAACTGAAGTGTAAATTAGAATACAGAGGAAAATTCAACGGAGAATTCAATCTAATCTTGGAAAGGATGATGACGAGGGGTGAGAAGAACTCGGGGTGGAGTTGGATTTCCAGTGTGTGTGCATCCTGGTTCCTCTTTGTAGCATTCGCCTTCTCTCCAGGTGAGTCATGGAATATTCCTTGTGTCATTCCTTACGTTGTTTTACATTCAATAAAGGACCCGATAGCAATCAATATGAACAAAAACAAGCGAGAAAAAGACGCGCAATGAAATCATTCAAGCAAAAAGTTGTGGTCGAGTGATACATTACCAAATGCAAATGTTTCAATAACAAGAGATAAAAGCATATGAAATTATCGACCAAGATGTTGGTAGTTGGATTCGATTGCGGATTAAAGTACCCGAAATTTTGTGGTTTATAGATTTATACAGCGAGAAAAATAATACAATTATATTCATAGCTGAATTTTAAATGTTACCAAATCCAATCTGAAATATTTTTGTGGACAATATTATATCGTCGGCCCATTCTTTGGTTTGGTGAACCCAAGTGCTGTTACCACTAGATCTAAATATATTTTTATTCATTAAAGAGACAGGGAAGGATTATTTTGATGTAAATTCTGAAACCAAAAGTACGGTTATTAGTCTTTAACCGCAAGAGACTGTATCCGGTGCAAACAACACATTACCGAGCGTTTTTATGCAATGGAGACTTAAACGAGTAATGGAGTGATGTAGTTTGTAACAAAATATTTCTTTGAGCAAAGTGAATGTAAATCGTTATCTTTTTAATTAATCGAATAACATTGACAAGACCCTTTTTATGCTGCAAAGTCTCGGATGCAAAATTTGTAGAAAAGGAAAACACAATTTTGTAGAAGGTCATTCCTTAATCACTGTCATACTGTCATATCATTCACATTGGCCTGTCAAGACAAGTATTTTTATAAACTTACTGAAGTTTACTGTAAGGTTAATCAATTCGTGATTCTCAACACATCATAATCCTGTGATTTTGCTGGTTCTTATTTGACAATTAAAATGCTACAAAGGATTTTTTGCATACTAGAATTTTGTACTTCTTAACAGATATAATACTGCTACTTCTTTTGCCTGGTGGTTAGGAGTAAAGTCAATTCAAATATTCAATGCACTAAACTTTAGAAGAGTTGATTTTATATTTATTTTCCTACAAGAATAGCCACGAGCACAGTGGCCTGTTTTAGGACAATGAGCAACGAGTGCTTGGTTGGTTGCATTGTGACAACATGCAAATTCGTTAAGATGCACTTCACGCTACTACTACCTTTTTATACGAAGTATGTTTGTACGAGATATTAGTTGTGAGTTGTGCTATGTGTTACACAGAGGTATTTTACTCACATCATTTCCAGTCTTGAAGCGAAAATAGTAAACCTTGAATGTTGAATATGTACTCCAATGTACTATCAATGTGTGTGACTTCCTTACAAATGCGATTGACTAAACTGACAAGGATTAGTTATGCATCGTTGTAGATTCATGGTGGATGTTATGTGTATCAATTGTGCTCAACATTTTCTAGTCACCTTTAAAAAACTCACAGCTCACACCACACAGCCAATTTTTAGATACACCTTAGGCACGGCAAAGTTACCAAATTATCAATGGGAAAAACCACATTATTAAGCTATTTAGAATTCAAGAGGAAGCGAGATTCGTTTCAGCAGATTTTCTGTGCCAGGAACAAAGTGTGTACAGCACCTTTCCACACCTTGCAGCATTAAATCTAGACTATGTAATGTTAAGGGAATCCATTTGTACGCAAACAAACCACTTGAATTTTGTAACTCTAATCAAAAGGTCTGTTATTATTCTGTTAGACTATAAACAGCTTTTTTGAAGTTCTATTTTCATGATTTAGGGAATACTTAGAACCTGAACCCTCTGGGTGGGTTGTTGTGCTCAGGGAGTCCGTTTCACGTATCGATTTAGACTTTACATAACTGATGACAGAGAGACGCTGCATCGTCTATCGCGTTTTCCGAGAATAATATGATACGGCTTAACTGTTAAAGGGGTGGTTTGTGTGGGCGTTGGAAGGTTTAAGTATTTTGCAATGAAGATAAATTTCCTGTAGCTGAGCAAATCTTTATTGCCCAATAATGTTAAAAAGCTGCATTGATTCGATCTACAAATCTTTTGGTATTGTGGAAAAGAAGGGTTAAAGAATTGCCCTAAATTGTAGATTGCATTGCAGTTATGTAAAAGATATCGATAATGTGTGGGAGTTTAGTTCTTAAGTTATTGCTTCACTTTATAAGTCACTAGACCGGTAGACATCCTTCATTGTAGCACGTTTATGATATACGCATGAGAAGTCCACGTACAGAATTGGTCTGGCGGATTTCTTATATTGCATTTTATGATTACAGTGTTAAAGTAAACATTATATATGTATAGAAGAAATTAGTTTGGACGATTAGAAATTGTTGTATGAAGTTAATATACAGTTTTTCCTTGCACAGTTTTGTTTGAAAAGTCTTCTTCAATGTGAATCAGCCGACGGGAGCTCTGCAACACTTTCTTCCGGATGTACCTAAGGAAGCGTAAACATAAAATGTGCTCCTTGAATTGTGGATTGATAATATATTATAACATCGTGAATTGATATTGCCAAGTAGATTTATGAGATGGTTCTCACACTAGCGACTTAATCATAGCAATTATCTGTGATTGAGTTAGAGCGTAATTAACGCATGCAAAACGCATAGCTTGTTTACCCAACTTCCTGTCGTACGAGAAGAATGTTTTTACAATCTTATCGTTAATCTCTTTCGTTTCTTTTTATTGGAGCTGATTAAAAATGCATATCGGTCTTGTTTCTAAATAATATTATTATAATGTTAATAGTATTTACTAGCTACATTCAACATTGTAAAAGTGTTCTGTGTTCTGCTAGGCATACTATGAAGAATAATTTTATTTGCTACACGGAAGTCTCTGAATTAGTATGCATTTTTTAGCATACCTCCAGTTATCAGCTTAAATATAGTTCTACAGCATGACAGATTTTTATTGCCATTATTTTTTGCATAAAGTTTTAATTTTTGGAGTCAGTTGGGATACAATGGTTCAATGATGCTTCATTAATGATTTTTTACTGCAAAAGGGGAGTTTCTATTACTAGTCGCAGTCGTAGAGCCGTAGTCACTATCCCTCATCATAAGAAATTTTGACAGTGTAAAAAATTCCTACCATTCTTCCAAGTATTTCTATCTGCTTCTTACTATACGCTATGTATTCCACCGCAACGGCAGTTGGAGTAAAAAGTGAACAGGAACTTCACAAAAGTAAATGCCACCTACTTCAAATTCATTCATTAGAATGAGTGGGCAAAATGTACAGGAACTTGCGAAATCGGGCATAATAAGCGTGTCAATGTATCCTAAAACGTAAGAATAGTGGCATATATTTTATCTAATTTCATGAAAAGTCGCCCATCCATGTATTACTCGAGTGGTAATGTGTAATGACAGAAGCTCTCTCGTGGCTCGCTGTAACAGTGAACAGACAGTTCTGTCGAAAAATGCAAATGAACTTTTTCACATCATCACATCCTGAGAGAGTACGAATCAATTGGGGGAAGCTGCGTGACAGACCACAATTACGGTAATTGATAATAGTGGGATACAATACACAAAGGGGACCACACAGTTGGAGACCCACGACACTTTTGAAAGTGAGAGTGATGTGCATATAATTATTACTTTTCTCTTTTGAAATCGAAATTGTTAACCAATTCTCCACGGTTCACTTGATGATGTCTTCTTTTGGCTGTGGATTCGAAACGATCTCTCGAGTATAATGTCAGGCGTCAGGTGAACATTATTTCAACTTACTCGATTCCATATATACTGTTCTGGTTATTATTATGCAAGATTGTCAGAGATGGAGTGTAATAAATTGAGCATATAATTTTACATTCATCATCTAAAGACGCTATACTAGTGTAGGTAATGAAGTGCAATGACTTTACGTTAATTTCTGGATGAAAAGACACTGGAAGGGGAGGTTCTCGTACAAGATGATAATAATTGGAGTTGAAGTATAGTGATGATGCAAGATGGGTAGATGGTAGAGATCTCTGAAGTCTGACGGAATATCAACCAGCACGGGTATGATCAATTTGCATATTGAGATGAACAGATGAGTGTGTATAACTGACAGGTGGAATGTTAAATAGATGTGTAATAGGCATCGTGCTAGTCGATTGTTTGATCGTGATACTTCTTCTCTTCGTCAGGTTTCAAATCATTTGCATTTACACAATTGCCAGGGGTAAATGCATCTGTTCAAGGATAACCTCTTGACTTGAATAGTCTATCAAACTGCCCATGCTGTACAATAAGCTTCGATGTCATTTTAATTGTGACTTCCATCATTCAGCTGCATGACGGAATGTACATATTATAGTGTCTTAATAAATCATACACATTTCAATTAATATTAAATAATCAAAATTCTGAGTTAGAATTATTGACAATTAATTAAGTGAGTTGAAAGGGGATTCGTAAGTCAGGATAATCGTGATTTGTTTTAGATTTTAAAGTGAAGCCCACAATTATTGCAAACTCCATTGTTATTCTGCCATAAGCAATAAGATTTGCTTTTGTCTAAACACATTTCAGTAAGTACCAAAACCAAAACCAAAGGTCTACTCAACCTTTCACTAAATACCTTAGGTTTGCGCAAGATTCCTGTTAAGTAGCAGAGAGTGTCTTTACGATCACTTAAAAGTGTTAGCAAACACTACCAAGACGAAAAATATTGTCTTTAGTCTTTCATAATACAGTCGCGCAGTAGTAATTACATTTTTATGCATGTTTGTTGGCCATTACCCTCTGTTCTTGAAGAAATATATGTGCTGAGAGTTAAAATGAACTAACAGAAGATTCAGCCCTGTCACCTGTGAGCCATATGAATATTATCCATTAATTTCTTTATGGGTGGGTGTGACTTAAAATCTACGATAATGTCAGTCGTTGTGACAAAGTACCTATTTGTCCTAAGTGTGTACTGGAGTGTGGCGTTTGAGACAGGGGAATCAAGGTGAAGCTTAGCAATGACTTGAATGATAACAAGGAAGCAAAAAATCTCAAGTAGGCTTTTCTCATGCTTATGAAGTTGAAGAGGACTCATCAACCTACATTTCAGTTTTAGAAGACAATTATGCTTGATGAAGTCTGTCTGCGAAGAGGCTGCTTATCATTATCACTGACACAGTGACTGTCTCTTCTGAAATTAGGAGACATAACAATAAAAATTCACCGTTGTTGTTCTGGGCTGTGATCTTGTGATCTAAGCGACATGAATTACTTGCGTGTCTTTGCTGTGAATGTGCTAGGAATATTTAACTTATAATCACAATAGATGAAGGGATATTAAAAATTGCGATATACTTAATCTTCAAAATAAAAATCTAGATACATTCATAGCTAGATTGATAGCTTCTCTTTTTACTACAAGAAGAGGCAATGGATGGATAATTTATTGATGGTTGACAATAAATTACAGTGACTTTAGCGGTGAGTCATTCATTACAAACTAAACATGTAACCTCAGTGGGTGCTCAAGGCTTCGAAGAAAACCGGAGAATGACATTCTACTGTCTATCTCTATACACGCAGATTGAATAAATAGAGCAAACTCCCCTTCGTGAAGTTCACGGAGGTAATAAAGTTAATGAAACTGTTCGTAGCTCGGAGGTGTTTGAATTACAAACCTTGTTGAAGACCAAGATAGAATTTATTATGTGAGAGTATCCAATACTGTCAAAGTCAAATGAATCCTTTTAAATGAGGTTTTGATTCGTGAATGCAACGTGCCTTGGTAAATAAAGTAAATATCGAGGAGCAATATGGGGAGTTAAATCGAGAGAGACATTTATTGAATATACACCAAACGGTTTGATTTATCGGTGCACAACTGTTGAGATGTTCAGAAGTCAAGCGTAGGGAAGAAACTGCAACTCTCAGTTGATGATGATGTACTCGAGGTTGTTAGATCTTTCCTGGGAACTTTCTCTTCTCTCTGAGGAAGGAAAGAAAAGTACCTAGTCTTTTGTTATTTTAAAGAAATACATCTAGCCAAGACCTCCAAGGCCTTTTCTATCTATAATACTTACACAAACCATTCTTCCATCCAGCTAGGTAAGTCTGACTACGAATTGACAATGGTTTCACTTTCATCATGAAATTGTGTGGTCACCCTCCCCTAAAGAAAGTCCTCGTTTCCAACCCTTAAGAAGATTAACGTTTTTAGGGCCAACAAAACCAACCACGGAGCTTTGTTAAGCTTTCTAACATGAACTGAAAGAATGACTGACAAGATCATTTTGAAACCATTCTTCTATGAAAAAAATGTCTGTATGTACTATAGTTTTTCACCAGAGAATACATCAACTTGTACTTCTACTTTTGTAGGTCCCATTATTCTTGACATTCATGCAAGTTGTACGATAGAAAATCTTTCCAACTTCCTAGTGAGAAAGTGAACGTAGAAAGCACCGACTGCTGAAATGATTAAATTCTTTGTTTTTTGAACAATCAAAGTTTTCCCTTTTCGCTTTTGGGAAGTATGTCACATAGCCAAGTCTAAGCGAGCACGCTGAAGAAACCATTCAAAGGGACAAAAACTTATCCTCTAGACAATTATAATTATGGGAATAGGAAGTACGAAGTTTAAATGGCAAAGTTCAAATCGTTGCCATTGAAAGAACAGGCGGATTTAGGGAAGTAACTGGAGTCTTTCTTGGAGAGACGTCTCTCATTCACAGACTTCTGTGATCAGCGTTTTTTCTACTAAACGCTATAGACTCTTTCATTAAAAAACAGAAAACTTTTTTGTGAATTATGAATTCCCCACTGTGGTATCATCATATGTCATCGTGATGATTTGAATTGTTTAGTACATAGCAGTTTGAATGCAGATTCTTGCACAGCAAAATTAAACACATGATAAAATGTATTTGCATTTACTGTATGATTGTTCTACAAATCCTGCATTCAGACAGCCAGTATCATCACTCCCCTTCTGACAGTATTTTTCCCAGCAACCAAAGATCCTCTTACACTTTGGCTTTCTAGTGAAAAGTTGGTTCAATAAGGTTAAAACGTTAGTGCTAAGATA
>JAQGAC010000060.1:0-59419 GCA_034696585.1 Isotomurus maculatus | reverse complement strand
GAAATGCGTCATTCCAACACTCGACTGGGGTGAAGTCAGTTGTGTGTTGCAGAATTGTACTTTGTATGTAGGTGCGGAGGACGCTGCGTTGTCCCCTACACAGGGAAGGAAAAGGAAGCCAGGGCGAAATTTTAATCTTCATTTTGCGTTTCAATTTCTCACGTCAAGAAAGCAGTAGGGTGGTGAGGAATAGGGAAGGATGACAAGCGACAGGGGACATGATGATGAGCCTTTATTTATTGTCATCAAAAGTGACAGCCAGCCAGCCGTTGGTTTCGTAGAAATATTTATTCACGAACACACGGTGGTGCCCTGCAATGCAGTCCAGTGTCAGTCAGTTGTGCAGACACACTTTACATACGATTTAGATATGGAGAAAGTATATACACCGAGACAACCTGGTGGATCTTCCTGACAACGCCTACACCTTTCTTCTTATTACACAAAGTTACACCTTGGGGATCTAGGATATTAAATTTTTGTCTAGAAGTTCATGCAGACGTAATGTATGCATGAGAAGTTTTTGTTCAGCTCTCTGGCTGGCTGGATTTTGTCCTTTCCCTTTAAGCCTGACTTTCCCTGGGTCGCTACGTCCAAAGGATGTAATTGCTTAGGGCATAAATGTACCTCCATATCCACGAGAGTCAGTTTTTGAAAAGAGCAAGTCAACTCTGTCTTTCTCTGTCCCTACGTCTTTCCTTTCATACGCTCAAATTGTTGCGTAAGCTCATTATTCATCCGTACACAATGTGAATAAATGAATTGTAATCTTGTACATTTAATATTTTCAGAAATACTCATTCATAAACACAAAGAAGGATACAAAATACAAACTACCTACGTGTGTCATTGTGGACGTACGCAGCTTTACTTGCAGAAGAAAAGCAAATCCTGCGAAGAGGTGAAATGGAGAACAAGAAAGAACAACTGAAAAGCATCATCGGTTCATGACAAGCTCCTTTGTGAAAAATACTTTACTTGATTAAATTGGAACGAGAGAAAAAAGAATTCCAAGAGTGTTTGTTGAACGCCTACTTCTGCAGGATACGTGTTGAGTGTTGCGTTGCTGCTCGTAGTGCGGAATACAAAAGATTTCACCCTCAATATGACACTCTTCTATTCTTTTCACCCACACCTACAGGGACCTCTACTTCACCTGAGATTTTGTTTCAACAACAGGATTTCATAACAAAAGAAAGTACGAGTGGTGAAATCATTTGATCCGATTACAAACTCAGCCATCATCATCATCATCCTCTTCTTGTTAGAAACGTCTTTTGTCTTTTTAAGTAAATTCGTTACACAGCTTCCATTCTACTTCGCTAACTTTTCAAAAGACGTGAGTTTCTCAGTGTGTCCTGTGCAACAAAAACAAGAACAACAGGAAGAAGAAGAAGAAGAAGGTGTTTTACTGGTGGTGGGCGTCCCATTAAAAGAACAAGAAAAAAGGTCAACCGAAAAACAACACTGCTTTTCCACGTATTGTGTACCAACAATTTTGAGTAGGATTAACTTTCCGTAAGACAATTCACCGGAAATAACAAACGAGAGTGAAAGTTGAGTCACACACCCGGACTGATGTTGTTGTATACTAACTACTACAGCAGTGTGGTGAGTGTCTCCTCGAGATAAATTAAGGGGAAAGTGCAAATTACATAAATAGATAGTCTTGTCTTGGGCAGAAAGTAGCAAGTTTGGTGAGGTTAATGCTACTCGCAGTGAAAGTTCTGCTGCTTGTGTAAAAGACTGAAGGGGAAAGTAAACTGGAGAAAGTGGAAAGGAAGGACACGGGCTGCAACTGTTGTAAAGTTGAAAAGGATATTTGGATTTGCACTGGGTTCCTGTGGAAGAGGAAAAGGTGTTTTGTGTTGTGTAGTGAAAGCACAAAGAAAGTAAATCCAATCCTTCGAAGGAAAGGGAGTCTTAGTACAATATGACTTTTCGAAGGAACCTTCGTACGTTCAGCATTGGTACATTCCGTTTGTGTACGAGCCTTTTTATATGTCAGTGTGTTAAATAAGGAAGTGTTGATTCGTAGGAGGTATACTTTCACTTTCACTCCTATACGCGTGTATAGCTGTTGTGTATACAAAACTCCATTCCTTTGGTTGTCCTTTCATCTGGGAGTCTCACCCTGAAGACTCCGAGTCTCAAGACTTTTCCAGATGGAGGAATAAATAGTTGATGAGTGTGTAAAACAGGACAAAGTGAACATGAAGGATTCTCAAGAATTTTCAATAAAACGAGAGCCATCCTGCGAGAGATAAATTCTCCGAGAGAAAATAAGGACAGGACAGGAAATGGAGGATTGTCATTTAGTCGTTGGAAGAAAAAGCACAACCGATCCAACCGTCATCATCACTCCTTCTGCTTCACAAGCGTTTTCTTATGATACACCAAGAAATATTCCCGTCCCAAGTTGTTCTTTTATTTCCTCAGATGCTTTCTCCCGTCTCTGAACAAAAGACGAAGGAATAGAAGAACTTGAGAAGTCTCTGTGCCCCACATTCAAGAGGCTCTACGCAATAAAAGTCAAACTCAATCCGTTGCTGCTGCACACAGACTGCGGGTGTTGGACTCAAAAGTGAGTGTAAAATGAAATTCGATTCCCTAAACGACCTCTACAACATGATCTCCTCCCTTGAGAGCATGTGAGGCTCTGAAATTATTTCCATTGACTTTCTCCATCCGTTTAGCCCAGCCACACTACCACACATAAGACTTGTCAAGTATTTGTTTATCATTTCAGTATTGCACTGCAAGTTACTGTGAGCGTGAATTGGAATAGTTCGAACACAAATTGAGTTGTTGGAATGTTGGAATACGAGTGAAAAGAGACAATTTAAACCTTGCGAGTGTTAACTTTCTGTGGTTAATGTATAGACGACTGGATAGACTTGAAGTTACGACACATGAAAGGATTTGTGTGTACGCTGACGATGATCGTGTTAAAACGAAGTTCGGATGAATACTCGGTTCCCTTGTAATTAAGATTTCACGTCAAATTAAGTCTGAGTGAGTTGGTCTATAGTTGTGATCAGAGGACACGTAAATTAAGGAAGATGACGAGGGTTCAGGGAATCTCGTCAATTATTCTCTTGTGTCTTGTGTCCCAGCCCAGACTTTTGTGGTCTTCCTCAGCTCCTTCTTCAGGCTCAGGGAGACAGTGGAGTGCTCGTGTAGTCAGTAGCAAGTTGGGAGCTGTGAGAGGCCTCATATTTCAACCCAAAGGGGGTTACGAAGGAGTCGAAATCTTCTACGGCCTTCCTTATGCAACTCCACCCGTTGGTTCATTAAGACTTATGCCCCCGGTCAGTGGATCTCCCTGGTCAGGAACCAAAATGAACGAAGCACCTGCCCCAGTTTGTCCACAAGTACTACCAAATATTGATAATGAGACTGAGGTGCTCAAAGTTATGCCCAAGGGACGACTTGCTCAATTGAAAAGGCTTCTGCCTCTTCTCAGAAATCAGAGCGAAGACTGTCTCTACTTGAATATCTACGTACCCCTCTCAGGTAAGCCACAGCACCAGTCTTTTCTAATTTATCTAACGAAAATGACCCGTAGTTATTTACACAGTGTTATTTGAATCGTTTAATGTATAATATCTTTTGTTTAAAGAAGCTTCCAGGTACACATTTCCACAGAAATGTAAAGATGCTATTTAATTTGAGGTAAGCACAGGTTGTAGTCATCCATATGAATTAAGAATTGTGTGACATGAGCAGTGCACTTTGTGATAAGACGGCACTTGGCTCATCTGTCACACAACCGTCAAATATTAATACCACAATGGTTGAGAATGGTTGAGTACTTTCTCCTGTGTAAACACGGAAGGTTAGCGAATTTCTGTATTATCACAAGTGTACGTATTCAGACTCGGTGAAGTACTCCGTGGGGACACACACGGGGAAGGGTTTCGTCGTTTAATAAGGTGGGAGTGGTGGCTGACTGGTAGTGACTGGAAGTAGCAGGGATAGTTTGGAAGCCAGGAAGAAGAAGCAAAGGAGAGGGACGATGATGAGAGAATTCTGTAGGAGGATTTGCCAAAGAGTGAACATTGATTTATAGTGGAATGTGGGTCTCAATATAGGTAACTTTTGGCTTCCGTCGGGCCCCAATATATACGACCTATAGGTGAATAAATGGGAAAACTGGGAAGTTCTAGAGAGACGGAATAAATTGGCCAATTAATCCTGTAAAATGTTTCGGGTGGTAAATGAAGTGCCATGGAATTCCCGGCATTTGCCGAGACAGGAGGAAAAGCACATTCATTTTGGATTATAAGTTGCTCTCATCTACTCACTCCTTTCGTCGGAGGAACTTCACTAGGCCTACACGACACATCCACAGAGAGAGATACACTTATTACAAGGTTATCCCAAGTAGAGTAAATCCTCAGAGTGTGACTTTCACTTTGGTCCGATGCATCATCATCATCATCATCATCAGAATGGCATGGCAAGTCACAGTTTCACATACTTTCCTTCTCCCACAGCATCCGATGTGAAATTAGGTCGGATGTCCTTTCCAACTAACATTATGCATGCCACATAAGCGTCGCGACAGAAATCAAGTTTATGGAGTCACTTATACACTCCCCACTTTAAATAAGCACCACCACAACCACATGGCCTCTACATACACACAGTCACTTTCTCTTTCTCCCAGTTAATACCAACCGCAGCACATTTTCTTGAAAAGGATGAATCACCTCCAGTTCATAATGTTAAACGACTAGTGTACACTTCTTTAACGCTCATCCTCATTCTTTCCTTTTCATTCTTTCATTAAGTCCCCATTTGAGGTTCAAAAACACAACGGAAAGTTTCAGAGAAACAGAAAACAAGCAACAATTTACTACTTTCTCTGAGAAAATTCACAGATTTACGTGGAAAATGTGGCATTTCCTCTTCATAATTAATACCTAAATTCCAGGTGAAAGTTCCAGGTTTGCGCGAAGCTCGCGGGAGAAATAAGCGGAAGGAATTTCCAGTATGTATAGTTCATGAAGGTTAAATGTGTAATGTTCGCATTCTTTAGTTCCTGAAACCCGAAGCTGCTCAGATACCTGAATTTCACTTCCTGAATATTTCAAAAGCTACGAGAGAAGGGACGTTACATATGATTAAGCCTTGAGTTGATGGCTGCTGTTGTAGTGGTGAAGGGGAATTAAAATTCAAAATATGTGCATTGCGTTTCCTTCATTAATTTCCGAGATGCATGGAGAACGTGATATGTCTCATTTGGCAGTGTACAGGCATGTTTAGGAGTTGTAGTTGGTCTGAGGATGGTGAAGGTGTAGTTTATGATGAAAGGATTAGCATAAGAGAGCGATTAACAAGAGTAATGTGGGCGGACCACGTACAACCAACTTCGTTAAATGGCACATAAACTAACTGTGTACTCAAAAGGATTCAGAGTCGAAACTTGATTACTAATTCGTGATAACCTAAACTAATCCTTCGTTGTTTCAGAATGCGTAAACGGAGTTTACTGGTTGTCTCCAATGTTTATGTTGGGATTGGAGTGTAAACTCTGTTTTTGTGAAGATAAAAGCTTGGAGGACACTATCGTGTATTCGCATCTAGCATATACATTTGAGTCGAAATGTACATCAATGTGCCAGTGGTAATTATTTTTTTTCCGTGTGGTTTACAACTTCAACTTGCGAGTTTGATCGTAATTATTGTACAAATCAATATGTGTGTCATTTTCTTCTTTCACTTTGTTAGTTACATTAATTGAAATTGAATCAAATGGCAATTTTGAAAAAGACACACATAAAGCATCAAAGCCCATTCATTTTTTGCAAAAAGAAATTCAGAATTCCAGTAAGAAACAGCCGAAGTACGGATACTCGGAATATTCCGCGTTTGATCTGAGTGAGCTGCGATATCACGGGTGAACGGAGAAAGTGAAGAAGAAAGAATTTACAAAAGTTCGATGAAGATTTTGTAACTGACACTTGAATGGATATGTGATATTAGCCTATTTGATATTCTTGTACAGACTCACCCTTGCGAAATGACAATGTCTCGTGGCACTCTCGCTGTTTTCTCCTACCTCCGCCCTATCCATTTCCACTGAGCTTCTCTATACGTATCCAACTGTATACTACAGCCCACGAACTATTTAGCTAGACTCCCACACGAATCTTGAGGAAAGGGAAACCAAGGACTATTTTCTATTAGACGAAACACTACGAGAAATGTAGATAAATAGGTTGCTTAAACTTGTGTTTTCATGCTCGTGTACGTACACAATATCACTGCCATCCTCCGTCCTCCGCTGTGCAAGTTTCTTTGCATATTTGCGCACACATTTAGTTCTGGAATTTATTGCCAAAATGTAGGCGTTGTTTCCCCTTAGAGGTACATATAGTTTTTTTCCGACTCCTTTCTCCTCTCCGGTCTAATCCCATGCTGATTTTAATGTCATTGTGTCTCCACATCTTTTTGTCTAAAGATAAAAGCAAACGGTCTGTAAAAGCTTTTCCTATTGTTGATTCTATTTTACTCTTTGATAATAGCGCGTCGGTTTATTTTCACTTTCATTCTACACAGCCTATCTGTAGTCAATACAGCGTCACTTTGCGTGTGCATGTATGTATGTAACAGTCAGTCAGTGGAGTTTACTCTGCGACAGAAGAATTGTAGAAGTAGCATTGCTGCTCATGGAAATTGCTCTGGGGATTGAGCTTAAGTCCTCTTCTGTCCCTAGCTAACCGAGCTACTTCCTCATCGATTACCTTTGTTCCCACTGTTTCTCCCTTACCATTTATCTTACCCACTTTCATGCTTCAATTCAAGTCCGCATAATCTTGTCACAGCAGAAGTACCCAGGAGTTGCCTATAATTCTCTTTTACTACATTCACATTTACCCTGGCACTTTAAAGGATAAACATAATATGACGGAATTCTCATTAGCACTACATAATAGAGTTTAAAGTATTACCACAAAACTCATCAATTTCATCCTCCTAATGCATAGCTACAGAAGCAAAAGACTGTAAACAACATAAGCAATATTAACTTTATTCTCATATACGTCCATTATGCCTACTAATAGTGTAGGCGATTTATATGTAGGAGCCTTAGACTGAATAAAGAACTAGGAATCTAGGAATAATGCGAGGACAAGGGAATGTTCAATATCCTGCGGAGACTTGTGCCTGACAAGGACACGGGAGCTTTAGAGTTTAAAAAAGGAAAAAATGACAAATCTCACTGAAGGAGGAGGAGGATTCACGAGCTATATTTAGATATTATGAATCACCTCAGCACAGAATAAAAATTCCGAGTAAAAGGACATTTTTCCATATATTTTGCTGGCATTCCTCTTTCACGTCTGGATAATTCAGTAGCAGCAGCAACAGCAGAAGCAGCGGACTCCAAAAAGAGATAGTTGTATGGAAGACGTGAGAGTGTCTGTTGGGAAATATGACAAAAAGAGAGGACGTTCCTTTTTCAATAGAGTGAAAAAATACGGAGACGAGGAAAAGGTTTCCAGTTCATTTGCTCTCTTTCATCTACATTACATCCATCCAAAGGAGAGAGTGAGTGAGTGAGTCTGAATGCTTAAATGATTACCACACCCAACTTTCTTGGCAAAGATTTCAATCCCATCCTCCCATTTTCATTCCACAAAATGCTAATACTAATGTTAAGGTATTACCCACCCAAAGAGATGTCGTAACGCAACGCTGCTTTCTCTCTCTCTCTCTCTCTCTCCTTTCTCTAATGGAATAGGATTGAGGTTGTCGGTATCAATTTATTTCGAATTTAGATGGGTGAAAGCCAAATTCGTTATCTACACAACTTAACCTCATGAATGCCTTTATTTACTCTAGAAAGTTTGCATACACTCGAAACTCGAAATTTTTAAATTGCCTCTCAATAAAGCGTCAATTAAGTCCTTTAAAGTTATCGCCAATTATTTGTTCGTGGTGCAGAATATTTTAATGCAAGGCTTGTACGTGCTTTTTGTACGTTGCGTGGTGAAAGTACGTCACAAAACTCAAGTAAACTTCTCCTCCTTGAATTATTAACGTAACGGAGTTGTTTTTGAGACACACACAGCAATTCTGCCAAAGGGAAGTTTAGATTTTACACCAGAATACGGTTGCAAAACGTGATAATGGCTTTAATTCTGCAAGAATAAATACAGGAAGAAAGAAGGGTTCGAAAATCTTGCAACCGGAAGAATTCAGGAGGGTTTTAGAAGGCATTCGTTTGAGTTCCGCATCCGAAAGTTTTCGTTTATTGTCTCGAATGAAATGTAAATAATTAATGTGTATAGGAACGCTATTGGGTTATAGTTTGAGGAGAAAGTGAAGAAAGATAAGTAGTGAAGTTACACCGGTCGTAAAAGAGTTGTCGGTGATTCAATGACATTAATGTAGAAATTATTCGGATGTAGAAATCCCGACTGTCTGAATGTTTCATGTAGAAGAAGAGAGGGGACAGGGTTTGGAGGAAGAATCTACGGAGGAGCTTTCTCCAGTTACAAAATGTTCCCTCACTTCTATACGCATCACAATCATCCTGGATTTACTTTTTACGGTGAAGTGCACACAGGGAAGAATGGAGAAGAGATTTTTGCATAAAATATTGTCATCCCTCGCTCCTGTCGTCTTGAATAGTCGAAAGAGATTTTGATTCACCAGGAATCTCCTACTGTATAAATGATACAAACGAAGAACCTATACTCTATAATATGAATTGTATACGTTGTAAAATAAAGCTCTGGCTTTAAGACGCATTTTATGAAAAACACCGTCGAGTTCCTGTGTAGTCATTCTTAAGTTGAACGAATAAGTCTTAGTCATCGTTCTTGATGCTCTGATTAATTATTTTTTCCCGAGTAGAGAAGAAAGACAGAGTTCTTTTCCTTCCCGTGTAATTTGGAGAAAGATCGGCTAATCGCTCATTCAATCTTGGGAATAAAAATCCATTTGCTAAATCTCCCTATTCTTTTGGTAGAGCAATTTTTCCTATCTGATTGTGCTAAGAATCCTGGCTAATGATCCAGAAAGGCATTTGTCACTGAGTAAAACAACTTGAGTAATTTATTTGAGCTGATAGGAAGGCATTGAGGAGGAAGCCAAAGGCTGTTTGGGGAATAATGAACTCAGGTGATGTTGTTACTTTTATGTGGGCTTACTATCAGTAGTCACAACTTACAAACATACAATAGAATCGAGATCTGATACACACACAACCGAACGGCGAATGATTGAAGAACCTCTTGACTTGATGGCGCAACTTTTTTCAATCACACATGCCAATCTGACACAGAAATATTGAAGTTCTTCTTTAAGGTTTCGGCTGTTTTGTTAAAGTACTCTAGCTTCTTAGATTGCTACACTCACACTGTGGTACTCACAGACTCACAGGTACTAGAAGTACCATGCCGTAAGATATTCCACTCAAGTACACGCAGTTTGGATGGTTACGACGAAAGAGAAACGTGAACTTACAACGGAGTTTCTTTTTTACACCGAAGAAAGGAAAAGTAGGTGAAAGCGAAAAATGCTACACAATTTACTGTTGATCCTTATGGCTGGTGTGAAATAAAGATAAAGTCAGAGTGATTTCTCTACAATAAAAATCACAGTTGATACCTCAGAAATTCTTCATCTAAAGTTGATGGAGCTGTCAGGTATTACGGCGTAGTTAAGGCTTTAGAGAGAGCTTTGCTCCTGACACAATATGTCTGCACAGTGACTACGGAGAAAGCACTGCAAGTGTCTGATGCTTTACATGAAGTTGATGGTGTTCAAAAGCATGGAGAAATAAAAGAGTACAAATGGAGTACTAACTCTTACCCCCCTTCACTTGAATGCAACGAAGAATTGTAGTTACATTCACCTGTGTGTGTGGATGTAATGTATATAGTTTCTATTTGACATTACACATATATAAAGTCGGAGTGAGTTGGCCATATTACAGCATTAGTTAAGAGCTCTGCCTATTTTATGTTTCACCTTATTCCACACTTTAATACGAGTTTGAGCCAACTTGACAATTTCTTCCTTTGTTCCCTTTTTATATTCACACTTCTTGGCTCAGTTGAAACTGCAGAAAGTTTGGAAAGAACAGACGTGTATATGTTCCACAGAAGAGGAAAACAAGAAAGTCTTAAGCTGTCAAAAAGTTTTTTACTGTTGCATTTTATGTTTCCATTCTTTTTTCCCTTCCATAGTTTTAAACCGTAAGAAACAGAAACGAAAAAGAAAGGCGGAGGAAAACTCGTTGAGACAGTAAAAGTAAAGCTTGAAAGTGTAGAGAAGAAGAAGAAGTTCTTATGCACAAGTAAAAATGCTTCTGTCTCTCCCCACTCCTCCTTCTCTATACCTGAAGCCAGAAGACCGACAAAAACTGACTCTCTCCAGCTTAAGTTATGAATGTACTTGTTCTACATTCATTACTTCAAAACCTCTGGTTGTTCCGTGTTAGTTGGACTCAGCAGTGTGGAATTCTCATCTCTAAAAGAAGAGAAAAGACACTCTCATAAAAAGAATGAATACAAATGGAAAAGACTTAAAGGGAACAAAAAGACAAAAAGAATTTTTTCCACTCTAAGTTTCGTGACACACTACACTTCAAACTAGTTACAGTTACACAATTTTATCGTTATCTGACTTTTGATGACGGAGAATGGTTCTCCGAAGCTGGAATTCTAAAGAATCTTCAGCCCTTCACAAACATAGGTTTTCACTCTACATTATACGAAAGTCATTTACAGACTTGGATCATTTTTTCCAAGAAAGTAAATAGAATTTATAGAAAGAGTGAATTGTCTAAAAAACCCCTTTCTGAAAATAACTCACAGGAAAGCTCGTTGCATAATCCAGCTGCAGTATATTTTAATGGCATGGATGTTTTTAGAAGTAGTTTTTAATGATCACTATATTTTCGAAAACCTGAACCGAAGCCTGAACCTCGAGGCTATATGTTGCATGGAAATCATCATTATTTTTCATCCAAGGTGTAGAGGAATTCTAAACTCGGCAAACTGTGTATCTCTCTCATCGCTGGTTAATCCATTTTCTCTACTTCATCAGCTCGTGGAGAATTGCCTCCAACCTCCAGAAATCTATTTAGGGACCATTCACTCCATCTTTTTATGTAATAAAAAGCAGAGAAAGAATTTTAATAGTTGTGCATGCATCCATATAAGCTTTCTGGAGAGATTTCCGCTTTTATATTGTGTGTATACTTAAGCAGAATAAATAGACTTGAAGGACTAAGCGAGTGTATTTTGTACACTCGGTTGAGTATGGTGCGCTAATGACCTTCCAGACCTTTTCTTTATTGGATTCTCCACATCATTTGACTCGCTAGGGGACAAAAGTGAGGTGAAAGATGAGAAAGATCGGCTTTTGTCCATGTCTCTAAACGAACTTAGAGTTTCGTGCATCTGGAAGGGAGTTTAATAGGCAATTTACGTACTCTCCAGAAGTCTCCTTGTCTCACTGTGCATCTATTTTTCTCCCAAGTGCCAAGCATTGCCATATTGGATCTCACCTTTCAATGCTGTCTACGAGGAAACAACTAGTCAAAGAAAGGGTATTTTTGACCCCTGGTCTACTCCTGGATTTAATAAGATTACAAGTTACAAAACCCACGCTTGCTGTTTCACTCAATTCACACTGTCAAATATTTATAAATCATCCGAAGAGGTTTAAAATTCCACCAATACAAACATGTGGGTACCTTTTATTCCTACAACAATACATTTCAAAGCTAGTAAGAAACTTGGCCATTTACATTGTAGCACACACTTCATCTCTCCTTCATATAAGAACCCACTCAAGCACAAACACATATTCCTTAAGACTAACACGTCATGTGAGGAGTACTGAGGAGCTCAGAGTGAGCTTAGGAAGTCAATCTTATTTATCTGCCCACACACTTTCTATCTCTTGGCTATAAAATCAGAGAGACGTCTAGAAACACTATTTTGGTGGAACTGGATGAGTGCCCTCGACATACATTATAGGCGATACTAAATACTTTCATTCAGTGGAAGACATGAAGAAAGGCATAAAAGAGGCGGAGTAGTTGGACTCTGTTTCGGGAAGTCCTGGCCCAGACACACATTCACATACACTCCCTTGTATGCCATTCAATTGAGGCACAAGACACTTTCCCTACACTTCATTTCCCTTCTCCCGTACTACTTGGCACAAACTCACTCATTCACTTCTCTTATGCCTACATGTCCTCGCTTTATTGTCCAATTCGCAGTATGCACACAGTCACCCAACACTTATAACACTTACTCAATGAATTGCTTTCTTACACATCACTGAGCCATCTCTCTATATATGTCATTAAAGCTAAGACCACCGTCAAAACCGTAACTTCATTTTGCATACTTTCACTCTGCGTATTTAATTAAGTCAACAACTCACTGATTCAAAATGTAATCATGTAATTCACTCGTGAATTAAACATGTAATAAATACACTGGAGAAAAGTATCACTTTACGTTTTTAAATATCTGCTGGTTTGCATTAAGATGAGGTTGTAAGTTGTTTATGGTAGTATTTATTATACCTACATAATGTTTAGATTAGATTATTGTATAAAACAAAAGGATAATAAAATTTATTGCGTAAATAACTTAACTAATCAATACGCGATCTGATCATCTGATAAAGGTGGCAAGGTGGGGTGAAAGGACAAATGAAACGTAATTACAAGTTACAGTCTAGTTATAGTTATTTAGAAGCATTGGGGAATAATAAATGCTCAAGTACGAAAGTGAGTGAGTGACAAAGCGATGGGAGCAATGAAAAGAGTCATCTTCGGTCGTGGAAAGATTAGGTTTGGTGGTGGGGGAAGCGAGAAAACTGGATCTCTTGACATCTTCTTTCACGGTTGATTACCTCCATCTCCTTTCATTTCATCACGCTACGACATCCCAGATACCAAATGAATCATCTCATTATTCTTGAGGGACACACGCTCTTTGATCTCACACGTTTTCCATTCTCGTGTGAGATGGGTAAATTAACGCGTCAGTTCTTTCACTAGATTCTACTGCTTTGATTGAATCTGTAATATTCTTCTTCCAAGTCCAATGGTACTTCACAAGGTTTTGACAGTAATTTGAGACACTATCAATTTTCAAACAAGGCTGAGAGTTAATATGACGTAATGTAAAAAACCTTCCACAATTTCATCTTAGAGCTTCACAGGATTTCTAAGAAATACCTTGAATCCTGCAGTCAATACCTGTCACCTAAGGCTCAAAACGAAGAAAGCGGTTGTACCTTTTTTCCGAATTTTTAGCCGCTTTCCCCTCCCTAGTGATTTCAGCTTTGAATTCATCCACGTGTGTTTGTTCTAAATTCTAAGAACTTGAGGAAACCTTTCCTGACAGCCTTTTCAACTTCACTTAACAAAGAGTAAAAAAATACGGTAGAAATGAAAATAAGATTGCGCGTGCATATATAAAACAAAATAGAACAGGATACACAATGCCCACGATTCCTTTCTTCCCAAGACGCAGGGCGGATCATCTTAAACAAAGTTACAAAGGGTGATAAACTTTCTCCTTCGTGATAACACAACTAGGTACTTTGGGTTGAGGGAGGGAAAAAACTTTAGCATCTGAAAATGTACAAAGTACATTTAAATTCCAATCCTAGCTGCTATTATGTTCGTTTTTATGACTTTCGAAGATAAAACACTTCTCTAAAATGAGTATTATGAGCCATCTTGATGCTTTTACAATACTACAGAACTACAGACCCAGCTTAAGAGAGCTACACAGTCAGGATGAAAGAAATCTCTTCTACGATGAATGTACGCAGAACTAAATGTACCGTCAGTTCTCTAACCGAAGAATGCACACTGTAAATAATGTAGCAGGAACAAAAACTGCCTTTCTTTTCGCAGAGAGAAAGTATAAAAGTACAAACTTACTTGTGTGTAAAGCAAAGTACGCACATTGAGGATATCCATATTTAGTTCCTTTCTTTATTACACAGAAGAGTACCACAGAGTGAATGCCTACGCAGCTTTCAAAGCAAGAGGCTACTCTCAAAGCTGCTTCCTGTAATTTGATAATATTAAAGGTGATGTATCTCCTCCGTAAGTATTTTATGGGAGAAAAAACACCGCTATAATCTATTTAGCTACGTTACAAGTAATAACCCAGTGGGTAATTCCACGCTGACTTGGGTAAATTGACTGGTCAGTGGTAATAAAATCATTGTGGAGGGACTCATTCCATCTTATTGATTTTGTTTTGCAGTAGTCAGTTCGAAGCCCAAAGAACCATTGGCAGTAGTCGTATTCGTCCATGGAGAAAACTTTGGCTGGGGTGCTGGGCATCCTTACGACCCATCCATGTTTGCCAGTCAAGGGAACATTATCGTCGTAACTGTATCCTTCAGAGTTGGAATTTTGGGTGAGTATAAAATATCAAACGTCTACCGAAAAACTACTGAACACAGTTGACAGTGGATATGCCTTCTCACATTCCAAAAGCCAGACACAAAATTCAGACATACTGAAATTGATAACTTTGTGAATTTTAATCACTCTAGGATTCCTGAATGCAAACTCTGACGGTTATTTCAAGTCGCCAGCAAACTTCGCTTTGTTAGACATCGTCGCAGCTCTGCATTGGACTCAGGTAAGAAAGCCAGCTTACGCTTGGGGAATTCAAATGGTGTAAAAAGAGCTTTCCATTTACAGTTTACACTATTGTGTATTGAGTCGGATAATACGCAACACTCCTTGGATTGTCCTCCCAACACACAAGACTCTTTCTCCCATAGTTAATTCAAGTGTGTATACTACGTGTCTTCCATCGCGTCTAAATCCCACATCCTTTTCCTTCCATAAATATTTACTGCTCAGTAATCATCGGCAAACAATTGTTAACTCGTACTTCCATTTTCTCCGAGCTTTGCTTACCACCACTATCATCACGATGATGAGATCGTAACCCCAGCCTGTCTAAATAAAAAGTAAAAACTAAGCAAAGGAAGAAGGGGGAAAGTTGAAGGAGATGAAAAAGTATTCTAATGAAGGATTCAAGTCACGCGTCCCGCATCCCATTAAACTGGGAGAAAGCATAAGGTTCCTCACCCACAACAACCTTGTGCAGACACACAAGACCCAGAAACATGCAACCCAGCTTTCTTTCTCCCCTGTTCACTGATGGTGATGTCTTTATACATTTCCTTTTGCATTCCATTCCAGCCTTATTCTCTCCAGCAAGTAAAAAGCTGCGAAGAAGGGAGAGAAAAGGGGTTTGCACGAAGAATGGTTATCCTAAATATACGTAATCCCCTCAAATCTAAGCTACTGAGCTCCTTGTTTACTCCTTCATTTAAACAAATAAGCTATTTTTTTGTTGAAAATATATATGGGCTTGAAGAAACAAAGATTAAACCATCGCAGCAAAGACTGGAGAGAAGAGAAAGTTGATGCAACTTTTTATTTTGAATCCCTCGCTCTTGTTATTTTTGGATCTTTCTCCGGGTGACAGCATGGAACAAATTGATACAAATATTTATAACTCACGACAAAGCTGGCCTCGTTAATTTTCTCTCTTTTACTTTCCTTTTGTTCGCGTCACTAACTGTCAAATCCAGTCATACAGCAACTGCAACGGATAAGCCGGGAAATAATGCTGTGTATTGTGTAAGTGGAGGATACACGAGTTAAGCAAGAGGGCTGGATTTTTTAGAATCCCGTGTGTAATTTCGTGGATGAACATTAAGTGAAATCTAGAAAGGGAGACGGAGGGAGAGATCACTTAGGCTTTACGAGTATTACGAGAGAGATGAAAGGAACTTTTATACCAAAGACAGGAATAATATGTTTGTATTTATTTTATTTGTGCACACAGAATCGTATATTTATTTACAACGGTTGAATTGATACATTTGTACTTGTGCAGTTGCATGAGAATCCTATAGAATTCCAACATGAAAGATAAATTCAAAAACCAAGTTAAATAGGAAACACAGAGGCGTGGACAAAGGGAGAGAAATGAATGATATGATTTGTTAAGTGGAAAAGTATCCTTCGACTGAAATACGAAATATCCTTCAGTTGCTCTACTCTCCAGCAATAAAAAGGTATTCGAAATTCGAAACAAATGGAATGTCGAGTGTGTTGGATGGATTCACACAGAGAGAGAGATGTGCAATTCAAAGCTATTTTTGGTTACACATCAAAAGCTGCAAAAGTACTCGAGAGCTGGAGTGAGAGAAGCAGTGTGGAAAGTAACGAAATGGGACGTTTCGTTCAATAGAATAAAAGGTAGAAAGTAGAAAGTACTAGTAGAAATAGAAAGTTGCCATTTTGGGAATAAGCATAAATATAAAACGCAACGGGATGCGTACATGAAAAGGTTTATTGAGGTATCTCCATCATAACATAATGGTTACTTTTTCTCTACGCACACACAGCCTAGTGGTTATTGATGCGAAGATGCCTACATCAAACTATGAAACAAGTATTATGTAAATTACCTACTCATCTAGAGAAGCCAAGGCTAAAGATATTCAAAGTTTAAAAGGAATAGTCAACAGCTCCAGGTAAAGCTTGGGTACTTAAATACCACCACACATTTGACCACATCATAAGGAAACAATCTGTTAGAAGCCGCTCAAACTTCGCCCAATATTGTCCACCTACGCCTTCCTAAAAACAGCCTTGCAATAAAAGAAGAAGTGAAAGTCGGGTTTCCCTCAGCCAATCTCCACCTGGCTGGGTGATTTTATTTTGCAGCAGAGTTTTGTAGTGTGGGCAGAAGTCTTGTTGAGAGTGTGAGGTGCTTTCTTTCTGCTCACTTCATCGTGTGTCCTTCTTCCTTCCTCCCAGATACACTTATCAATGACAAAAAAAGTAAATGAACCTTCGAGTCGGCCGAGACGAAGGCAAAAGAAGTAGGCAGAAAGCATAAATTTTGTCCCCAAAGTGAAAACTTCTTTTGTCAATTTTTTCGTCTCCGTACTTCTCTCTCCACTCAGTCACTCACGAGTTGTTCTTACTCTTTCGCAGGAGAATATCGGAGCATTTGGAGGAGACCGGACGAACGTGACCTTAATGGGTCACGGAAAAGGAGGGATTTTTACTAACTTCCTGATGATATCTGCTACTGTGCCGACGGGTAAGTCTAATTTATGACTCTTATTTTATTCTTCCGTTCCTTCCACTTCCTTTTTTTACCGAGGAGGTAATGCTCAACTGCTCCTGCGACCAAATTCTTTCAGACTTCTTAACACACTGCACACACACACAAACGGTGAAGCTTTCAGAGTCACCAGTATATTACACACCGGCTATAGTGTTATTGCTGGCTACACGTGGAAATATACTTCCAATGTTCCAACAGACTCCTTCTCAGTCTGAGTGTGTCTACCTTCCTTCTTCACTGGGAAGTTGCTGTGATAATATGTGACCCAAGACCCAATGGGCATTCTTTATCTCAGGAGCCAACTCCCTGCTCGATCAACCGAAGCTACTTTACTTAATGTTATTATGATATCGTACATCACTCAATTCATCTATATCAAACCCACACAAACGAAAGACATTCTCAGACTTTTATCTTTACAGCTCCATGTTTTGTGCCCATACACTCCTACCAACGTCAATCTGACCACTTCCAAACCGTTGGAAATCCTACGGACATTCCCCAGCTCTTAGCTTTATTTCCACGTGTTTCCTTCTCGACGGGGTTTAGTGTAGTGATGGCTTAGAATCTGAACTGAAGGGAGTACTGAGGCAGTCAAGCATATGGAAACGTTATCTATTATCGTACATAAGAATTTACTTCCAATGCGGTTGAAGTAAAAAGTAAAGAGACCCTTATGGGTTCCCCTATCGCAGTTCAGCACACAGACTTATAACATTTACTTCTAAATTACATCGCATCAGCATAGTTATGAAGTCCTGATGACTTGTCCGTCTCAGCTAAATGGAGATCATTCACATCTGCCTCCTGTCTGATAAAAAGGACTTTAGAGGGGGACGACTCTGTGTTAAATTGATATTACAGAATTTCATTTACATATTGGGATTTCTTTTGAAAACTGTTCAAAGAATTTATTAATACATCCCGTTTCTCCTTCGCTTCAATGGAATTGAACGTGAATATTTCAAAGAACTAGAGTTTCGCAGCTATCACCACAGTATTTTTAAAATCGTATACTGTTAAATGAACACATTAGAAAAGTATTAAGTATTCGTATATACACAAGCGGGCAACCTTTTCCTTTTTGGTACTTGCAAGTAAGCCCCTGTATGTGTCCAGACAAAATGAAAGGAAAGCTCACAAATTGGAAGCTCGTACGTTATTACTTCTGAAATCGACATAAAAATCGAGTCTGCCAGAAGGTGATACGACGCAGGGCGAAGCCCGCACACAAACCTATAAAGAATAAGGCATATCTTGATATCTGTAACTTTCTCTTTTTACTCCTTGTTACTTTCTCTCTACCTACAGCAAGACGGACTACTTGAGCGAACGGCTCTCTTTTTACTCTAGTAATGATCTCATCTACCCCACAGACTGTTCAAGACCATATATTTATTGTTATTACACAAAGGTGCTTTAGCCTATATGTTTATACATGAGAGAAAACCCCCTTTATAGATATAGGCACATCACAATATATCACAATATAAAAATGGGTTGAGGAGAGAGAGAAAGACAAGGCACAGTGTGAGAAGAAGGATCTACTCGAAAGTGAAAGAAACTAATAAAGCTGGTTGCTCAAAAAAGAGAAAAGAATTGCATCTGATAGATCTCTTCCCATTTTACTCGTGTGTACCTCTCACTACTTACGACGGGGTGCAAAAGGAAGACGAATGATAAAAAGAGCAAGTGGGACTAGACCAGATGGTAAATCTATATTGCTGGACGTGGACTAGGCAGTGGCAGCGGCATTACTTTCTCCAATAATATCCAACCTTTCTTTGCCCAGGAGAACTGTGTTATTTTATGTGTGACTTGACTAGCTATACTCTTCCACTAAAAACCTACAGGCAGAAAGGTATGTATGTAGGTCATGTCGAGGAATGTAGTAAAAAATACTTTTCCCCGTATTATTATTGCAAGTAAATTCTCGTATATAAAAGACCGCGCGTCTAGTCCAGGGAGGAAGAAAGCCACGTGAAAGTTTTCTTCTGGGTGTACGAAGATGATGATGATGATTCTACGGCTTACGGAAGTTTATGAAGATGGTTGGCCGTGTGGCTGCACGAGAGAGAGCATTACAACAATCTAGTTGCTCTCTACTTGCCTCAAGTTGAGGCTGCCATTCATATACAAAAAGGGGAATGGACTTAAGAAGAACTTATGTACTTATAGAATACACGTTATTTTATACATTTAATAGGTTTTGAGGTATGCTGTGCATTCTTCCGTGTTATTTTCTACAAGAAGATGCTCTTTCCTGTGAGCAACGGACCATTGTTCAAAATAGATTTTTCTTTCTTCAAAATAACTGTTGGGTAAACTAGGCTACGGAGTATTTCTTCTGTGTCTTTTTTCCATCTCCAGTGGTGGTTCTTGAGTTTTTTCTATTTGCCTGACTCTCTCCTAGCTTTCTCTTTCTGCTCTGTTTGTTTCTTCCACGGAGTATATATTCTTTTTTCGTAGGAACACACACAACAGACATACTAAGGCTATTAAGAAAGCAAGAAGGAGAGGGTTCTTCGTCCCAACCTAAACACTGCGTTTTCTTTTAGTTATTCATTGTTACTCTCTGGGAAGTTGGGGAAAGACAGGCCTGGCTGGCACTTAGAGAGAACTTTCTCTCCCTTTCTTGGCATGACTTCTTCTACTTAGCCATTATCAGGAAACAGGACAAGACGACAAGGGACTGTCCAGTTCAGCGTCCACAGGAGTGACAGAAGGACCCAAAAGGAGCCAACCCACGAGGACAAATAGGTAGGAAGGGACGCACAAACTTCGTTCTGGTGAATTCCACGCGTATATTACATTCTCCCTGTATAAAGTATCGTTTGTTGGTCACTCAGGGCAGGTTGAGTCAGAGCTTGAAAAATGACTGTAAGAACAAGCTTATAATGACTTACAGGAATCTCCTACTGCTCCATCTCCTCTATCTTCTTCACTGTGTATCTTAAGTGAGATCTTTCTCTTGCCGTTGGTGTGGGTAATGGTAAAGTTTTAGCTTTAGTCTTTAGCTTGAACAAGAAGGCTCTCAGTTAGTAGGTAGATGTGTTGTAGGTATATGGCTGCCTCTATACTGAAGTCCTCCTTGTTTGTATTTCCACTCTGCCTCCCCGCGTCCACTTCCAATTTCCTATTTTTACCGTGTGTCCTTTTTTTTCTTGTGGAAGCCAATTTCATTCTGCGGATGGATGACTCTCTGTTTGTACGTACTTTGAGAGAGAGAGACTGAAAGAGCAGTAAAATAGAGATTGGAAAACGAAAGGAAGCGATATGACTGGAACTTGAATTGGTTGTTAAATTGGGATTTTATCTCATCCTTTATGCAGCTTGTTGGCAAATTTCAAGCCTGGCCAATCTGATCCTGGAACAAGACTTGCTACGAATATGCCTCTACGTCCGGCCTGGTTTTTGGTGCAATTGATATAAAGTTGTTTATGTGTGGACGCAATTTTTCTAAACAGCAAAACATCGTGCCGCATATCGTAGTCCACTCACTTCGTTCTGATTTGATAGTTTATCGGACACTGGACTCGTTTGTGATAGCATTTTTACTCGTGGAACTTTATTATGGAGAGATATTGTCAGTGTTATTCAACGTGCATCGTAAACACACTTCGAAGTAAAGAGAAAGTAAACCGAGTAGTTTGAGGGAAATCAAGAGTAGAAGATACACAGTTCGGGGAAGGTATAGTCCATACTGTATACTAGTATACAAATGTATATGGAGGATATAGGGAGAAATTGAATTATCACATTCTGTGCGAACTTCATTAGATCATCGGAGCATTCAAGTGCCACCATGAACCGTAGTAAACGCTCTCGAAGGTCTTAGGAACCTATTGAATCCACTGACAGGATAAAGTTTAATTTCCGAATTCCCGAGTGACACAAATAAATCTTGGTGACAAGCTAAGGCCGTAATATGCAGTGTGATTTTGCACAATACAATATTGTGCTCGTGAAACATTAAGGAAAGGACTTCCTTTCCAGTCTATCTCCAATACAATGGAGAAAGCGAGAGAAGTGAAAGGCCCAGAGTTTCTCAGGAACTACACGAGATACGGAGGGAGAGAGGGAATGGATTAAGGACGACAAAAAAGGAATGTCTGCATCTGAAAGACATTTAGGAACTTTTAAAATACGAACGGAATAATTTCAAGGGTTATATCTCCCTCGCTCAGACATCCCTGCGGATAAACCACCCTCGGTTGTATTGAAAAACATTTTACTAAAATATTTGTCATGAAAGATGGATCCCTAGAGGTATATTGTCAAATATAAGTAAATGCGAATTCCTTAGCGAATTTCTTCATAGTTTGTTGAGTGAGAAGTCAATCTGAAGTAAAGGAAGAAGCCTCGAAGCAATCAATATTGCATCAGGATGATTGCACTGTCGACCAAGAGGAAGTCTCGCTGTACTTATGTATGAATAGAAGTTACGTGAAATGTACTTGTGTGTTCCATGCAGAGAAGTCAGATGTGGTTACTTCAGCCGGAGGAGAGAAAGAAATAAAAGAATTGAGCGAGACAAGTCGCTCAAGCAATAGAAGGACCACAATTTGTCATCAATAAAATAGACTCTGTCTACCATCACCGCCTCTGAATCTTGAAATTGCTCCTATTTCCACTCTCTCCTTGGCAAACTTATTTGCACCATTCTTTTAGGGTGACGGAAAAATACTCAATTCCCTCAAGAGCCCGTTTTATTAGGTTCTCACCGTTCAACCGTCTCAAGATCCTTTGTGCACTGTGAGCTGTTCTGTTTTTACGTCTCTGCTATACACGACAATTTGCTTAGCATGAATTTCCTGCTGCACTCACCCGAGGAATTCTTCCATCAGAAGTATATGGCAAACACCGTAACTCACACAAAAGAATGTGTGATTTAACTCTCCTCTAATTACGTACAAAAAACTCCCAAAAAATGTCCTTCCCTAGGCTAAAAAACAA
The DNA here is from genome assembly GCA_034696585.1 of Isotomurus maculatus. Taxonomy (NCBI): domain Eukaryota; kingdom Metazoa; phylum Arthropoda; class Collembola; order Entomobryomorpha; family Isotomidae; genus Isotomurus; species Isotomurus maculatus. Next base: position 37,286 of record JAQGAC010000060.1, on the reverse strand, counting down.
AATCTCTCTAGGAATCTCTCCCGAAAATACCACTTGCTTGATTACACAGTCCACCACAAAGGAAATTAATGTCACCTTTTCCCTTAATAATCTCTCTGCTGTGAAATATTTCCAGCCTCACAGAATGAATTGAAATCACGATAACACTTCACACAGAAGTTTTTGATAAAGTTGTCTCTCTAATTTACTTTTGTGTATGAACACACAAACATATGGACCCAAGTTCCCCATGTGTAAGGTAATTTATCGACTTGGTATAAGGTGAAAGTAGTGAAAGAAAGAAAGAAAGTATTAGCAGAGTTAGTTTCCTCTAAAGACAAATATCCAGTTGGGCAAGGAATAAGGAATCAAGAAAGGTGTGAAGTTACAGACTAATCCAATTTCCCGTATCACTCACTCCCAACACAATAACATAGTTTTTGCACAACTTTAAGCTTACACAGTCCTTCGAGGCTTTTCCAACCCTCTTTCACTCACTCTCCCTGTTTACTTTCCGGAGATCCAGACCTTACTATATATTATACTACCTTTGAAATATCCACGTAGTTTGTAAGTAGCAAGACAATTTGTGGTTTGATAATTGTGGTAGTGTGTGCAAGAGAAAGTAAGTGTAAGATTGGAAGAGATTGCATGCGAGAAACCAATTTGGTGAAAGAAAACTTTTTCTTCTGGCCGCTCGTTTATACTGCCACTAAAAGCGAGGAGAAGAGAACCCTTAGTTTAGATGACTATTAGTCATTCAGGTAAGGGATTTTATTGCACCAGGTCAGAAGTACACACAGAAGTTTCGCTGTGAATCGCAGGTCTCTCTAAAAGTAGAGAAGGTAGTCTCGCTGTATATTTTTATGTGCTTTGTACCTCTCTCCTACCTCCTGTGTCACTGTACCTGTAGGTATACTTATTCTGGAGGACCACACTGTGCTGAACAAACACACACACTGTGGTGAAGCGTTAAGCTCTCTTGTGTACTTCTCTTAGGCAATGTGAGAAGTCCTTTCTGTGTAGTTCTTTTGTGGTAACACCAATTATCCTCTACTGCATGAGGTAAATTGAGGTTGCTGCTGCTACTGCTGCTGGTCGATGTGTAAAAACCAACACAGCAGGCAGTGAAGACAGCCAAGTAACCAACCATGTCAACCTCGTCTAGTCAGACGGTTCTTTCACTCATTTATTTATTTACCGCGAGAGTCACTTACACGACTTCGATAGGTCTTTTATTATCCTTCGAGCAAGAATCAAGAGCTTTAATTTCTTGTGGCTGCTTGTCTCCGGGTGTCAAAGTTGGAATTTCCAATGCTAATAAGAGCAGTAAGAGTGTTTTGTGCGATAGACACGCGAACGGTAGAGCCTCGTGAAAGTATACTTGAGTTTGTGTGAAAGGTTTATTTGTGTGTTTGTGTGTGGGTCCGATATCCTACTGGGCGAACCAGTTGTTTCTTTGTAGTAGCGTGTGTGAAACTCCGTGGGATTTTGATTATTCGAGGTAGCAAGCAGGCTGAGCAACAACTTAACAACTTTTCCGTGGATAGAGGAAACTTAATTAAGACAGTAAAAGAGAAATTAGTGCGGAGTTGATTGATAGCCGATAAAAGTCATAAAAAGCCACGTAAGTAGGTAAAAAGGATGTGGTGTGGGTTTGAGGTACGACTTAAGACTAAAGACGCCAGCCTTTTGTAATAAACATGAGGGAGGTTTGTAAATTTGTTGAGTGTTCCGAAAGAAAGTTTATTCCTCGGCGAAAGTGAGAGCCGAGAGGGAAATTAGGAATTTGGAACAAGTTGATATAAATCAAAATTTCAAATTCCCTTGTGACTTTAAGTTCCTCTGGGTCCGCTCTCCGTTGTATTTGATCTTTTTGCAGGTAGGAATAAAAACGATGGATGAAAAAACATTCGATCCCTATACCCAACTTTGTTCCCAGTGTGTATTGCTCGGTGTATGTAAATTAGTCACTGGGGTACTTAGCCCCGTTGTTTTTATTACATTCTTCTATTCCTCCACTTCTTCGGTATCCCATTAGTTTAGCGAGGTCATTAAAACTCGGGAGAATTTATGGGCATGTGTGCCACATTTAGATTTATTTCCCTTGTCGTAAACCGGACAGATTTTATTGCTTTTTCAGGCTTGCTGATAACTCGATGTAATTTAATCCTTACTAACCGATCACATCACACAGAGTTAAGTGTTGGGTGAACTAGAATTTCACCAGCAATATTGTCCCGCATGAGAACTACACAGAAGGTAGGTATATATATGTATATCCGTATTAGTCACAGGGACACACTCACACAACATCCTACACACACATACACGTTGCACACAGAAAATTATTCCATAGCCGTAGTCTCTATTCTCTCTCTGTTGGATTCAACCGAGTGGAATGAAATTTGTTCTTTCGTCAGGCTGGAATAGGCAGATAAGGTTCTTGTGGCCCGAATTCCTTGTGAGACCACTTTCTCCTTACACGGAGACAGTTATTAAATTTCCATCGTGTGTTCGGTAAGAGGAAACAAATATGCAGAGTTTCACAACATGCAAAAGAGAGAAGGAGAGTATTCTACCAATAATAATTTTAACATTTATTTACATTGCATAGAATCTGCTTCAAGCCTTTCTCCTCCTCAAGCTGCTCTTGAATGAAGAATCAGATATTGTATAGAAAACATCCGTCTAGACTCTAGACTCCAAGAAAGCCTTTTCTTCGTCTTAATGAATTTTCATGTGGTGGGTGAATGGCTGAGTTGGTCATGACTTCGATTTCTTATTTCTTTCTCACAACAAAAGGGAAAGTTTCGGACAAGGTATATAGAGAAGACTGTGTGAGGATGCGACAAAAGTTTCGAAGACGTGAAATACCCATCATCTCATAATTCCCGACAAAGCGGTTTTCTCCGTCCTACATTTCCATTACCGTCAACCGCTCTCTCAGTTCAGATGAGGAGGATCATGATTCTTCTCTCTAAATATAGACCATCGTGTATTAAAGTTCTCTTCAACTCTCCTATGATGTAGTTTCACCCGGACTTTCACATTGTCTACAAACCGCAGTGCAAGGAAATACTGTAAAGGAAGGTAGAAGGAAGGTATATCTGACTAAACTCTAGACTATATAGGAGAATACTAACGTGTAGTTGTAGACTATAGAGTCAGTGATAACAAGAAAGCTGAGCGCATAAACTTGGGAGAAGGTTTTAAGAAGTAAAGATAAGAAAAGGGAGAACGGAGGTTTTGCTTCAGACAAAAGAGGAGCCTGACAAATTATCCAAGCGTTGAAGATAAGTCATTGGATTGATCCATCATCATCAACATTGTTGGGACGTGACAAGATGAGCCGATAAGAATTTTCTTCAGACTCACTACTGCCACTGATGCTCCAAGCATCTCTCTAATAATTCTCTAAGATTCTCAGATATTCCTATTTACCACATCCGTCTAACTGGAACGCTTTCCTTTCTTAACTCACTACCCTCGTTCTCATAACTTTCTCCACTGACTGTGTGTCTGTGTGTGTGTGTGTGTATTCGGAAACACAAGGAAGATCGCTTTCTTCTGAGCTCGTTCGTAATCATCATTACGAAACCCTCCCCTTTCTCTTTCACACAAAATACAGAGAGAAAGTATGAGAGAGAGGATTTCTCACGGATCCTTAGCTCACGGAGATAGTCTTATGAACGTAAAGGGTTACACACGGGTCTTTCATCTTTACCAACGACTTACCATTAGTCTCTGCAGTCTCAGCATACACAGTTACATTAATGTTATCTTCTAAACCATCACAGATGCATTTTAGCCGAGCAGGAGATATTTTTTACTTCCAGTATCTAGATGTACCGAAGGAAATGAGTGTGCAAGGCTTTCATGAAGCTTCGCCATTCTTCCCGTTTTTCTTTTTATACTGTCTTCCTGAATGTGAACTGGTAAATGGGAAGGCAAAAACTTTTTTGCATGCAAAGAAAATGAAAGAAAAACAGGGTTACTTTGACATGCAGATTTTAGGGGCATCGTCTGAGCGGCTACTGCAACTGCATGAGGAAAATCTCGTTATTTCCTTACTTTTGTGGGATATAAAACTGATTTATTTTGTATGCAGAATGGGATGCAGTTTAATAGTTCAAACAGATCTGCATTAATTGCTTGCAGAAATTGCTTATGAATATTACGAGTGTCGTGTACTACAAACAACAAATATGACAATACAGTGCAAACCCTTTTATTCGCCTATTACTATTATTGATTATAAGTTTGATGAAAATATTCGGTTACGGCTTCAACATAAATCTGCTCTAGTGTTCTCACTGCAAAATCATACAAAATATAAAATCCAACCTGCTTACTCGTGTGCAACTATTTTTGGTCGATTAGTCACCTGAGCTTCGTGTAGCTACATAATGTTCAATTGGATACGACATTTCCTAGTTAGACGAAAGGTATAATCAGATTTATCCAGCTCCGTAATAGTGTCTCATCTTTTACTCGTACGGAGTGAAAGTCCATGCGGGTCTTCTTCCGAATAGTGGAGCAGTACTGTGGCTGTGGGTCAAATGCCGTATCGGTGGTGTAGCTCACGAAGAGAGCGGCGAAGAAATGGAAGGAAACAATAAAGTTTATTGTTTATTACATAAACTTGCTGACATTTACTGGTTTCTTTGTTTTGCCGTTTGAAGTCCAATTGTGTAGTTTTGGAAGCGAATCGGAGAGAAAGTCCTACTTAAGACGAGCCCAGCGTTTTGTCGTTAAGATCCAATATTAACCCGACTGAGTGAATTTCTAATAGCAAAATGTTTTAGTTTTTGGCAATTGCTAAGCATTTACTGTTGACTGTAGTATTCTAGAATATTACGAATAATATTTGCTCAGACCTATGCGCATTGACCCGATATGATAAATACACACATTTATAAGTGTTATCTGAGGAGCTGATAGTCGATACACTTTCTCTCTCTTTGGGGAAGTATCGTTGATGCCCTTCCAACCTCCGTAGGCTGTGTAATCTCGTGGCCAATTTATTTGAATGGAGTAGTGGATTGGTTTATGATAATTATTAGTGTAGTGAAGTGGAAAGCAGGAGCAGGTCGTAATGGGAGGTTGGTGAAAGTGGAGCAAGTGATATGGATGGGTGAAATGAGGTGAAGTGGGGTTAGTCATGCCATATCCCTACTTGAGAGTATCAGAGAGGACTTGTACACTTTCCACTGATGTGTACGAGTGGACTTGGCTGAAATGTGATATGCGTACACAGCTAGCCTAATGTGCCTGATACCCAGAGATGTGCAAGCAGAGGAGTTGTTGATTGATCGTTGTGGATGTTTGAAGGGTCAAACATCACTTCAAGTTCCTAAGATTCCTTCATTCCATCAAGTGAAGCGCTCTGCTTGGGAGTACCAGCTTTTTACAGCCATCAGACATGAGAGGAGGATGCTCATTTCTCTTTTATTTAAAGCGTCCAGTAGGTAGAAATCATTCAAGTGTTATTTCTGCCACAAAAATGTGTCCCGCAGCAGCAGCTTACGACTTAACTTTTAAAAATGTCAAATTGAACACTGGAATCCCTTTTTAGTTTCTTTAAGCGCCTAAAACTTCGTCCATATTCAAAGATTCTTACTTAGATACTTTTCAAAGGTTCCTGTGCTTCCAACTCCAAGCCGCATAAAACTGATAGTTCTGATCCTACGATTAGATTCCCGTGTATCTACTCATTAGCATAAATACTATTGTGCATTGAATGTGTATCTATTACAGATAGACGCAAGGATTGTAGTTTTATGTCATTGCACACATTCCTTTTTGTAACAAAACTCGTGGATTTTGATCTGAAAGATGCGGATGTAACTGGAAAAGTAGTTTTTCGGATGAGGTTCGTAGTTTCAAGTATCGTCTAGATTCTAGATTGACACTTACAGGAGCAATAGCAGCAGTTGAGAAATACTGTGCAATGTGCAATGATAGTGTGACTCAGTGGTTGAGAGAAAGTCTGTGGCAGTATTTGTAATAGTGAGAGTGCGTTCTTCTCCGTCCGGGAGAGAGACTGGGATGAGTGCATAAGCATAGCATATCTCTCCTTGTGGATAGAATGGAAGGAGGTAGCTTGTGGCAATGGGTCTAATGTGCAAGTACCGTAGCAAACGAAGGGATGGCTTGGTTCCAGTTAGTATCGATTATTCGATTCTCTATCCTTCCTCTCGCCCAGCTTCCCTTTCTCAATCTTTATGCTACCACACCATTCCATTTATCCTGTCTTCGTCGGAGAAACCTATGTGTGTGTGTATGTGAAAGAAGAAGAAGAAGCTATTGCCTCATCCAAAGGTCCACCGCTGCCACCACGATTTCCTCATCCAATATCTGGGAGCACCAACTACACCAACTACACACCCAACCTAGTTTCTCCCGAGATGAAAGTTCACCACTGAAGAAAGACTCATTCTAAGACAGTCTTCACACAGCCCGACTCGTTGAGAGCTTAGCAAACTAGTGCGAAACTCTCTCGTCTCGCCTACTTTCACCCTTTTCTTTACCTTTTGTGTGAGACGCAGAGATGCTCATCTACTCACCCACGTTGTTGGTATACTACACACCCTGGCATGTGTAACTGAGGAGTCACTCTTTATATCCGTCTGTAAAGAAGTCGCTTCACTTTCACCGGGGAATTGTAGTATGTGTGTAATCCTGGTTAATACTGAAAGAAGCTCACTGACCAGGACCATCACCATTCACCACCACCATGTCAGTTTTACTCAGCCCTTTAGGAAAACACATGCAACTTTGATTCGAGGAGATGACTGGAAACTTATTCTGGATGACAAGATTTTTTGTTTAGTCCCAAAGAAACATCCAAACAGGCTGAGATCCAATCTGAACTCTGTGTGTGTAGGTTTAGTCTTGCAAGCCACGCGTCACCTTTCACCTTTCCTTTTTATGTGAGTGGGGACTCACTTCTGTGGAGAACTTTCCCTCAAGAGTAATAAATGATTTTATGCATCTGGGTTAATATTTAAGGCCACTAGGTTAATGGGTATTTGTCTATGATGGACATAGTAATTAACATCCTACAGGTTTATTACTAAGTGGGTAGCATCAAGTGGCAACTTAAGCTGCAAGTTGTTTCGGAATTATTTACGTGAAAGTGGATACTTGATAATCGAATTGGACGATTATTCCATCTAACTTTCAAAACATTTCAAGTTATCTCTGTGGATTATTGTGAGAGTGCATTGCATCGTGGAGAAAGGAGAAAGTAGGGAAAGTGGGACTCTGTAGGCTTTCGGTTAAATTCAAGAAATGGAAGGGAAGAAAATCTCTGAGGGAAAGAATGGATCCAGTTATTCTTTGGAATTTCAAAAGTCTTAAATTGATGTGTCTTTATGATACGGTTTATGCTTGCCTACCTCTCCTCTTTCTCTCAGCATTCTGTGAGTGTAGCACATCAAAAGAAATTCCTTTCCGCCCTCAGTCATCATTTCATGTGCCAATTGATGCCTCGATTCACCAGTGATGGCAATGCTAAAGTTCCTTTGAAATGTCGTACTAACAAACAAAAGGTGATTTCACTTTCTCTCTGTGCGTACCGGAACGAAGAGAGTAAATACATTTGACTCGATGCCAAATGCCAGATCCAGATCTGAAGATATTTCTCTATCTCTCTCTCCGTGGCTGGACTAACGATGGACTAGAATGAGACCAGTGAGGAGATCCTTCTCCACGTAAACTCCGTTGTTGTCCGTGTCTCCTAGTTTTCCAAGTGAGGATAGCAAATACAGCAATAATCATAACAGAGAAACTCTTACTGCTACTTCCAACCATTGTACTCTTACACTGAAAGTTTTAAGGAAATGTTGCGTAACCTAAGTTTATGAGGTTTACTAGTTTATCTACATTTGAGACATTTTACGTTAGAATTCACTGTAGCACATTTTGTAATGGCGGTGAGTGGTACATCAGCATTATTATACAAATACAACTACACTCTTGCTCTTTGTACTGTACAAAACTATATAATTGATTCTACACTGCAGTGTACATTTCCAAGAAACCTTCCAAGAGGATTCATTTGCATAGATAGATAACTATGTATTGGATTGCCTGTTCATACATAATAGGAGTGGAGATTGTCTCTCTATGTACAATAATGGTTCACTCGGAGTCAGTCTTTCGAATGAATGCCACTGCTCACTCCTATCTACACATTCACAGTCCCAGAGATCTTTCCATTTTAGATAGTGTGTGTGTCTACTGTAAAACACACAGAGACTTTTTTAGACTTAAGAGACACACAGGAGAAAAGAACAAGGCGATGTTAAAAGTAAAAGAGAAAGAAGAAAGGAATCCTTTCTCTCAAACCTCTTTTCTCCAATATTTGTTCAGTATCGCTCGCATTCAACCATTGAACGGAGATGTTAGAGGCTTTCGAAAAATAAGGTATAAAGCCAATCGGTTCCTTCAACAGCCAAGAAATCACGGTCCGTTGACTGTCGAATTGGAGTCCTTAAGCCGTACAAAAAAACCGATTCGTTTTTATCCCGCTTTGCAAGTACGACTGGATATATATACTTTCTCTTTCACTCTCCTCGCATCGACTGTCCCACCGCCATCCATCCAACTTGAATATTTTAAACGGAACAGAAACACACACACACACTCACGACTCACACACAAGTTCTTTCTCTCGATCTTTTTATCCAATGCTCTTCAGAATAGAACAGGATATTGAGATTGGAGATGGCAACTCACCCATAAATGTGTTTAGGTACCTGCATGAATTTGCAATGTTTCCCCGTTACACTTGAATTTACACGTCCCCAGATTCAGTAAGTGTTGTCCATAAAGTTTTTGTCTGCACATGCTACGATCCTAGATCGAAGGAAGGAGAGGAACAGGAACTCTCCGCTGTTTTTTGTAACTTTTCTGGATATGCTCTACTTCACTCGGTCAGTTTAGTGAGTGTGATCTTCCTAATCCAGTTGACTCAGAACGATGAGATATGAATTTTAAAGCAAACTTAAATATGAATAGCACTGTGAATATATTTTGAGTTTTGGAGTTATCTACTGTTTTTCTGGGGCAAATGTAAAACTTGTAGGAACAAGAATTTTCGATTTTGGAGGAATATCTACAGGAATTTTATTTTGGAATTTTCTCATCAATCTGTCTGATGTTAGTTTGTTAGTGATTATGTTGCATTCCAATTTGAGATAGAATTTCAGGTGGATATCAGATTTTTCATGGAGTAGATTTTTCTTAATTATAACCATAAATTATGACTAAAGTAATAAAATCCTACCCAGAAATGAGTAAGATGAATGGAATATGGAAGACTAGGTATGTTGTTTTAAAGTAAAAAGTTTGAGTAGGCAGAATCTACTCCGGTAAATAAATATGTAGCATAGACGTTCTTAAGAGTGTACGCATAAAGTTCGTCAGATTTATTTCTTCTGGTTGAGAGCTCTGTAGAGATTAATATGCATTGGGGAGGTATAAGACACCGACTTGGTTTGCATAATAAAGAGAAGGGAATACAAAATGGGAGGCATTGGAATGAAATTGTGAATGCAAAATTCATCCAGTTCTTTCTTTATCACCGTTCCTCCATTTGCGTAATATTCACGTACATTGGGTCTATACTTAAATTCCCATGCATTACTACTGTTGGCTGGGTGATGGAGAAAACAAAAAAGCTGCATTGTGAATCCGACTTGATTCGGGGAGGAGGGATGGAGCTTTTATCATTACAGGCTGTGGGTGAAAGTACGGCACGTACTCACATTCACTTTCACCTACCAGAGGAAAGTAATGTGCTTAGGGGTAGTCATTGAGTAAGGAGTAGAGAAACGTGATGTGGGATGAATAATAGCCGAGGAATTCGAGTGTGTGCATTAGTTTATAAATGGAGGATGGGAAGTAGATGGAAAAAGATTTCTATTTGATGTAGTGGCTTTATTAGCTATGCACAGTCACCTTGTCTCCTCCTCATTTATGGAATTCACGTAGCCTCATATGAGGATGACTTCTTTGGGAACAATAAAGACCGAATTCTGAATGTAAATCAAAGATAATGTGTGTTGCGGGGTGCAGAGTTCAACTTTTTCAACTAATGCTAATGCTGGTTAGTTGCACGAGTATTCATGAACTACAACCAACCACGACAGTTCAAAACAGACTTTCTCGATTATCTCACAACGTGCAGCAACCCTACTTTTAATTTTATGCCTTTGACTTATACAGAAACTCTGTAGAAATGAGCAGTTCAGTAATTCATCAACGTGGGAAATTGTGAACACATATTCATTCATAATTTAAGTAATAATTAAAACCAATAACTAACAATGCAAAGATGGAGTAATTAATTATGAATACTCCATTGCAATGTAAAATGTTAAACGAGAGTCTACTGTAGTTGCTTATTGACTATAGGACACCGAGCAAATTCTGCCTGACAATTAAAAACATCTTTCATTTCTGTCATCGAACCTGAGGAATTTTGTGACTGTCAACTGACGATTATAATTTTTAGGGGGTATTATAATTGAGTTTACGAAATCTAGTAGGTCTGGAATTCACCTTTCAGGGTACTCCAAAAAACTGGTTTTGTAAGACTAGGGTTCTACAACGTTTCTTTAGAGTCTTCTATCTGTATTAACTTCTGCTTTTGTATGCCTTTAGAGACTACGTATAGACAGCTTAATGTCTGAACAGAAAAATTTCAAGAAACTTCGAGTTGAACATGAGCCTAACAATGTGTACTATTGTAACGCAAGAATACTTTAAAATCCAACTTATGTATTCACAGTCGAGTACGCTATGAAATGGTATGTTTATTTATGCCGAATCCAATCATAAGTGAAGTGATTCTTCGAAATCACAAATCTCACTGAAGAGACTCTCCTGGGTATGTTGAACGAAATAGGGTTCACGCCCAGCAACATAAACTTTCTGGCACACTGTACACACAGCATCATTATTTTGACAATAGCTTACATAAACTGTTTTGATTTGTTCCCGTGCCTAATCCAAGAATGGTTCAAACTTAAAGTCAAATCACACAACAAACTTATCCCAAGTTCAGCTAGAAATAAATACCTATCGGAATGATTGAGTTACATTAACCTCATTAAAACTACCTCCTCCGTCTTATTGAATTGCTAAATAAACCTAAAATGCTTCAAAGGGCCATTTCAAACAATGATGGCACTCACTCTTGGCTCCACAGTCGACAGCACACACAGGCAGTATGCCTTTACATTTCAGAATATTATGAGAAAGCTGACACGTCTCCGTGTATCCGTTGAAGTCACATTCGCTTTGTGCTGAAGTATTCACTATCTCCATTATTATGTTGACTTAAGTCAAACACTCAGGACTATCGAATCATCTCTCTCTCTCTCGTCTTGCGTACAGTCACTGCAATAGCTTTCTTTATCTCGCGTCTTTGTTAGTATTTTTCACTCCACCATTCTCACAGTAAAGCCAACAAAGATGAAGAATCCATATCCATAATCTAGTACTTTCTTACTAGAACGCGTGGCTATATTACCCAAGACCTTCCAACACCACAGAAGTATTGATAGAAGAAAAATTGTTTGCAAAATATTGATTGTGGTTTCATTTTATAAACCAATCACATTTCGTCACACAAAGAGAGTGAAAGCTCTATTTTGTCTTACACTAGATTCTAGAACCTTCCTACCCTATTTGACGTCTGTATTAGCATGTAATAATCATTTCATGTATTATGAAAAGTAAAGACGCATACTTTAAAGACACCTTTTGAGCTTCCTGTCAAAGCAACTTGCTAAAAAGTTAAGTACAGACCACACAAATCCCCGTGTTTTGTACAAAATGGTCTAAAATTTAGTTCCAAAATCGGTGCGACTAGACTGCTGCAATAGTCGTTCCGTGATAACCTCAGCCCCAAAACTGCTAAACATCATCTCATGCGACTTGTCTTTGAAGAAGAATCTCACACTTTCTCCAGTTTGCAGTTGGCAGGGAGCACAAGCAGCCTTCAGATTGGAATGATGATGATGAGGGCGATGATGTTGCGTAGCCTATCTTTCCTCATTTCCATATTTGATTATGCAAATTATCTCCTATCTCTACTCAATATCTAAACCCTGTTTGAATCTTTATGGTCTTTCTCTTCCCACTATCCTCCTCCCTGTATGTGTGGCTCTGTGGTTCTCTCTTGATTTTGACACCGGAATTTGCTTTAACTTTGCCCTCAGTGCTCCTACCCACCCTTTCATTTATCCAATATTTAAGTGTGCGAAGTAGCCATGGGTTATGTAACACTCGAATGAGAGCACACACGCATCCCACCCGGAAATATTGGCAACTCCAGCATTTTCTTTTTACAAAGAAGCTACTGGCAAACTGAGAATTCGATCAACTCACCCGTACGTGAACTAACTTCTTGTATGTTAGATAAATCACCAGGTCAAAAATATCAAAATTCTGACAGTAAGTCAACATTTGATGAGTACTGAAAATAAAGAGAAGTAAAAGTTTTTATGTCTCTCCAAGTTATAGCTTCGTACGAGAAGAAGAGATGGCAATAAAGGTATGGAAGCCTGAAGGCCAAACAGCCGAAGATGGACTCATCCCAATTTCATGCTTAAACTTTCTCTCTGAGCAAAGCTGAACTAACAGAATTTTACACAAGCTCTCAACTTGGAGTTTAGACTTGGAGACAATTTCCGCTCACAAGCTCAAACTGTCTTTAATACGGGAAAAAATGAATATTTCTGCAGTGATAAGCGTATTTGCAACCAAATTCCAAAGAGACACATCCCAAGAGAAAGCGGCAGATTCACTCTTCCGGTTTAGTTTCAACTTTCTACTTGCATATTAAATCAATTAAGCAACATCTATAAATTATGCTTGCCGTGCAGTGAATATAAAACTGGAAAAGAAGAACTCGCAATAAGTAAAAACAAAATTATAAAAAGGGAATATTTTGACCCACGCGTCGTGTGCAGATATTTACGTATTCTGCTTGTGAGCCTCGTTGTGTGATGCATGAAGCTTGCGAGGATTACGGATTCTTTCTCCACTTTCCCATATTATGAGATCAACTTTATGAGAGGAGGCCACACTGCTAGTTTATGGATTCACTTCCTTCTACACTTCCAATGTCCCCGTAGTGGTTACGTATTATTATGCAATCCTTAACACGAGCTTGACGGATAATGCAACTAGAGAAGCTCTCCTAGGGTTTGAGGAAATGTTCACATTACCCTGAATCATCATGAATCATTATCATTACCAGACTGAGTAGCTGCACAAAAATCTTCTTCTAGTGAATCTCTGACATGAAATAGCTGCATAATATATTATGAAGTATCAGTGGAATTGAAATAGTGGAGATTTCTTTTGAGCTCCCACTAAGTTGGTATGCACCGTAAAAATTCCAACTCAAAGGAAAAAGGATATATTAGACATTTATACCTGTGTGCTGTATGCAGACAGACAGATGGCTTTTATCCAAACAACTTCCATTGGTGAAAGTACCTGAGATTGATTCTGGTGGTGGTGGTGATGGTAGAAGAAAGACATGAGGGAGAGATGCAATTTTAAACTCTGTTTGTACGCACAAACTCCACGGAGGATTTATTCAATATGCTGTCAAGGTAGAATTGGAATTTGAAAAATGACCCTTCTCTAGTGAATTTCTTACACATAGCCAACGTACACACACACACACAGCCAGTCTTACAAACTGCGAGAAAGCCTAAAGTGCTGTTGAAGGATAAACCCCAGAGTATTTTTTCTCCAGAGTCTCCAGTCTTCACTCCACTTCTTTTTACGTCTTTCCTCTTAATTCATCTTTCTTTCTGGGACTCCTCTCTTCGATCAAATCTCCTAATCCCTCCAGGCTAACAATAATACAACCATCGTAATCTACGGTGTAATTACGAAAGGCTGGAAGTGTTTTTTATATAGCTGTAAACGTCATGTAGATAAAGAAATATAGCTTTCCACTCACACTCAGGATGTATTTATGAATGATGGCCCCATAATAAGGAGGAAGTGTGGAAACTCCGGTATGGAAATGACGTCACAGGATGAGAAGGACAAAACATTAGGTGGATTAGAAACATTCAATTCCAAGATTTACAGTCAGCACTATTTGCGGGTGAGCTTAAGGGAGCCTTTGGTGGTGATATGGTTCGTTGTAACGCTTCTTGCTGCTGCTGCTGCTGATATATTGATCTTCCATGTGAGTGGCGAGGTTGTTAGTTTAAGAGTTTGAGTATGCAAGGGAAAGTGTACAAACATGCAGGATGGGTTTTTGGTGGAGGAAAGATGATGTAGATGTTAGCATAAGAAAGAAATCGATCGTGGGAAAAGTGAAAGTACGGGTGAAACTGCAAGTAACAGCAAGAAACAAGCAACAGTGGCTTATTCTCTCGGCTCGCTTCCCATATGAAAAGTTGTATGTGGACCACATACAGCAAACTGTGCAGACCCACGACTGCTGCCTTGCATGCGATGCATACTTGTTTGTGGTAAATAACATCATCATTCTTGATTTAGTTTCTGGAGAAGGCCGACTCTCCTCTCTTTCCTTCCTATGGAGATGATGTACAGTGTGTGTGAGTGTGTGTGTGTTGGTAGTCCCCATTCTACAAGTACAAAGGATGTTGGGATGATATGCTTTCACTAAAGCTCATTCATCTCCTCCACATGAGGAAAGAAGGCTTTAAGCTCTTCTCTACCTTCTTTATCTCCTATGTAGAAAGTAGAAAGTATTCTGTAATGAAATGTTGCTCCGTTCCTTCGTAGGCTGATTCAATGGGTGGAAACTGAAAAATAACTTCCACAAAGAATCACGACACGCAAAAGATGCATTGTTATGCATACACATACGGTCAGATACAATTTGAGGCTATTTATAGAGCTCCAGTCAGGTATGATCATATTCACGACTGCAAACATTAGTATGAAAATTGTATACTGTTACATTCATCTATGAACTATTGTACTACACTCCCGGAAGATATTTACGGGTTGCTTAACTATTATCTTGGGTTCCATGACTCAGGCAGAGAGGTGGTTAAAAGAAGATCGGGTGTGAAGACAAACTAAGTCACGCAAATACACAGTAATACACACACAACTACTTGCTGCGTCTTACTTGGATTTACTCGATAAAAATTTTTTGAAGGGGAATGTAGTCTAAAATATTATTTAATGAGAAAATATTTAAAGAAATAATAATAGCAGATAGTTTTACGGCATTTCCTAATCGAAATTGTTGTTATTTAAGTAGTTTAGTAACGATTAACATGCAGAGCGTATTAGTGATGTGTTGAAACACTTGCTGTCAGCAAAACAAGTAAAATGCTGTGCAATGAGGTTCTTCAATTCCTTCAAATTGTGTTACGTAGATGTTTTACAAGCAAAACATTTTTGTAAGGATTCTGAGAAAGTTTACCCGGTAAAAGTAGAATTTATTAAAGAATAACTTCAACTTTGCTTTGAATATTTAATTTATCTTCTAAAAATAACTAATTGATGCAAAGAAACTTGCTATGTTTAATGAGACAGAAGTGAGTCTTTCGAATGTAAAGTAGTGGAAGCTACGTTCATGTTCCCAAAGGCTATTTACCTGAAACGCTTCTTCTGGAACCTTTGGTTGTTGTAACAGTGAAAGACTTCACATTCTGGTTGGATGAGAATATTCTTCTTTACATTCCTTCGTCTCTCTGAGTATGTTTCACAGGAGAATACATGTTGCGTACACTGTGAAGCATCCAGACAATTCGAACGAACGGTCTCTTTGTCTCAAAAGCTCTGTATGAGCTTAAACTGCAATATTATAGTTTTAAATTGAATGTGAAGCATTCAGCTGGAAGCGAATTTTCCCTTTATACTCTACTTTATTCATCCATTCGCAACCATCACGAGGACTTAGTGTTATTCAGTGTAAAAAGTCCTATATTGTGTAGGCAAAAGCTTTATTGTGCACTCACGGACGACTCCAAATGAAAGGGAAGAGAGAGAGAGAGGCTCTTGGGATGATCCAGAATGCAGGAATGTTGGATGTAATTCGAGATATTATCACAGGTCCATTATTTCCTTCCCATTGCAGATTTTCCGCAACGGTTCTCCCAACTAATCTCTTCTCTATAGTTGAGGCCCACTGAGAGACTATTTTTGCAGACATGTCACACGGGGGTTACTTCAATGGATGCACACCAAAGCATTCTGGTTCAACGGAGGAATTATGTTCACATGCAAAATTGTCTCTGGGAACCTATGAAGCAAACCACACTTTTCTAACGACACACACTACCTAAACAGACAGCACAGGGATGTCCCAGTCTTGTTGTATTATTAGAATTCAATAAGACAGCTCGAAACATGTGAATTCCTATAAGCAAGGCTTACTGTATCCTCATTCCCAGGGATTCGTAGCTCTGCAGTTTCCCACAATATTTAGAAACAAACAAAACCTTTCTCCACTTTTACCAGCAATCTACAAGCCACGTCATAAATATATTTGGTTGGAAGAATGATTCTTGATTCTGTAGTGTGTCTCTCTGTTCCGCATGCGGTAAGAGTGGAGAATATCAATTGTACAGTTGAAATGAAACGTGGCATGGGAAGGACATAAATCTCCAAACAAAATCCGACATTCCAAATTCCAACCTTCAGATACATTTGAAACCGATGCGAACAAGAAGCACCACCTAAGAGCATAACTAGTATAACAGCAGAAGAGTGAAAAGTAAATCGCATTCCCTTTGCTTCTGTTCTACTATTACACTGTGCATGAAATGTGACAGCTTGACCAATTCCAACAAAACGAACTTTGTAAGTTGTGCCTCGTGTGACACGATCACATAATGCGGCCCCACAGTGTCAGTTCCTCCGATCCAATGGGATTTCAAACAGTGTCAAATGTCAGCTGCCTCACATTCAACACAGAGGAAATGTACAAGTACAGTTAGACGTGTGATCATATATGTATTATTATATACACACGGCCTCACTGTCTCCCCACAGTTAAATCCCTTAACACACGAGACTCTTCCAAACTTCCAAACTTCCTACCAAAATGAGTTCAACTAGGAGCACTTCATCATTGTCGATCTACCATTAAAGGCAGAAGAAGATTTAACCTTTCCGTAAAGTGTATCTCTCGCTCTACGGTCGTATCCCATCTCCACACATAATTTTTTATCAAGCGCATTACACACACTCTATTCCCTATCGAGAGAAGAGGTTTAAATTGAAACCCAAAGTAGCACTTGATCTTCCTGGATGTTGCATTAAAATGAGGAGCACACAAGTAGCCTACAAACTACCAACTACAAAGTACAAACTACCTACTACACATAACCATCTGACATGGGAAGATTGTAAGGGCGAGTACTTATCGTCACAATGTATCTCTCTTATTATTATGAACGGGACAAGAGATATATAATATTATACAATCTATGTAATCATGAAGGTCGTTACGAGTGTGTAATTTCCTTTTTAACGATAACAACCTACACTTGAACCCATCAAGTATGAGCAATTTCTTCCCTCAAATGAGTCAAGGAGTTGAGTGTATGGAATTTGGAAAGTGCGGAGTGAAAGTCGCTCTTCCCCAACTATTTCAATGTTCCAATATTATTACATTTGGGTTGGCTCTCTTGGCTTCCTTTTCGTTCTGAGTCTACAGGCTGGAGAGTAGTGAGTTCTGATTATGAAGTGTGGAAAGTTGACGAGTCAGGGAAATTCTGTCTCCTATTTCATCCAAGATGCTTTCACTCTATATTCTATAATTCTATAGCGGGAAGTCTTACTAACGAGGTAATCAAAAGGAAGGGCTGGTTGAATGGAAGTGAAATTATGATTCTCTCCACTCTCAATGTGGAGAACTCATTTCACGCGTCAAAATAAGTTTACGAGGTTTCAAGTGAATTTGAGATTCGATAGAAGTACAGTCCATGTATGTGTGGTATGCTACTGTACTTTTGCGTCCTTTTCTCGTTACATTTTTGTTCAAAAAGATCTTCTTTCCGCTTACTTCACATAGGTTGGCCTTCGTGCATCACAACTTGTGTATGCCATGTTACACAGTTCGTTCGTCTGTGATGAAGTAACTAACCATGGCAGTTGCTCAAGTTGTTGAAGAATATTACAAGAAGTTGAGCATATTATTACAGAAAGTGTAAGTGGAGGAAAAAATGAGATGTCGATGTCACCGAGTAACTATCCACACACAGTCAAAGTGAACTACGCTTTTATATATACATGCTACATGTGTGTTATTCCTGCGCTGATGTACTGGAGAAAGTAGAATGACCGGTCGTGAAGGGAAAACTAGTTTTTTGAATTGCCTGTTTGGTAAATTCAGAACCGTGTGGAACTAGTCTACGCGAAGTATGAGTAGAATATGAGTTAGTAAGTGTGAAGACATGAAGTTTCATAGAAAAACTTAAAACTTGATGTGCGCAATCATCTAATGCTGGGCGAAGTTGGTGGGAGAAAGTAATTTTTAGCAATTTTTTCCTCCTTTTGGCTCAGTGACTGACATTTGAAATCCAATTGAAAGAGTAGAGAATCCAATTCAGGATGAGATGACTTTCCCTCACACTCTTCTCAAGACACACCAGACATTTTTCTTATCTGGTTTTTTCCACGTGTGCAGAAAGTCCCAGGCTTACAACGCCCAACCATCAATTCCTTTCTCCGTGTTCCGTTTTAATACATTTCATTGGTACCTCCAGTCTCCACACATTCACACACACACACAAGTCTCGATATGCATATAGAGTGTTTTTACGTCTGTTTGAGAGTGCAAGTTTGAAATTTTCTCTCTACTTTCTACTTTTGCAGGGTTGCTGTTCCATCGTGTGATTCTGATGTCAGGCTCAGCCTTGTCTCCACTCGCATCGGGTTTGTCAAACGGAAAAGAGTTGGCGAAGAGATTTGCGGTGAAAGTTAAATGTCCTACAGAACCTCCTTCAACCATGCTCCACTGTCTGCGGCAGGTTCCCCTTCAATATTTCATCGATTCTGAGGTAAGCACAGTATTAACGAGTCATAAGATCACTTACTACTGCATCAACTTTCCCCATCCACGAACCACACGTCTCCCTCCCCACTACCACTACCACCATTACAACTTACAACTACCTTTAGCTTCATTTACTCCTGTTCATAATGTAGGCCACCCAAAATACCCGTACGACCCACGGGTACTTTCTTTTTTACCTCCCTACTTTCCATTCGACACGAGAAGCCGGGCGAGATTCACACGAACTGGAAAACTACGAGGCAATTTAAAAAACTCAGAACTCGACAGAATAGACATCTTAACAATCTTGCGTTGTCAGATACTTTCGTATACTTTCACTTTCAAAGAAACTTTCATTTTACAAAATTTCTGGTGATTCAGCAACATACTGAACAAACTAGTGGAGAGGTGTCTGTCTGGAAGAAGACTGTCTGGATAAGCATATACATTCACCTCTCAACTGTAGACGTGCTTTTTTTCTTCCTTTGCTTGCATATTACGTTATTGTGGGTAGGTATAATAATACGATTGTTCGTATAACTCGATTTCCTCTGCAATTAAGGATGTCCTTGATTACACGCCCACGTTTTTGAAAGCATTGCAGAAATTTTAGAACCCAGCTTACATATTTCTTATAGGTTAATGGGCGTTTCAATAACAATCACACACATTCAATTCCAATCCCAGTTGAATTTGGAGCATGTGGTGGTAGTGGTGTGTCTTCTGGGAATTTTATGACGGAAACTGTAAAGTTGGGTAAACATTAGAATTGAAGTCATCCTAATAAAGTCAATGGCTGGAGGTCGTTAGATAGTATAATTATCGTAAAACGTATGATCATAACGACATTGGCTGGAGGAAATGTCGATGTAAGCACAAACACAGCGAAAGGGAAAGGAAAGGAGGAAATAATCTGCTGATTTTCTTGCAGAAAAATTTGACAGGTTGGGTCTTCAAACAGACTCCGGAAGTTTCATTTCTTTCAACAATACCGTTGCACAGCTTACAGTTTCCGAGAATCGTAAGAGAGTCAGTTTAATAACTGTGATATTTGAATACCGTTGTAACGTGGGGAGAGAAAAGTTCTGATATAATTTTGCTTGTATTTAGTTGATTTGATTTGTATCACTCAGCCACAGACTCATCCAACATTACAACAATGCTGAACTGGAAACCTCATTTATGTATTATATTATCTATTTTGCAAGCAACATTAAATATCTGTTGTTGCTGTAAATTAATTTACGTTGCCGATTTTTATTAGTGGCAAAGACACCCAGCTGGGCACAGTAAAAGATAACCAACCTTTTTATTAGGTTTGCTCAAACTAGACTTACAATATTATTAGTACAATTAGTACAATTTAATTTCGTATGTTTCAACGATTACGTATCATTTTGCATTTTTAGACAACTATTTTTCAACAAAGTTGAAGGGTAATTTGTTCCCTGCGACACATTTGTGCTAGCGTTTCAAAATTTTAGTGCTTACATATTATATGCACTGTCATCGCTTAAAATCTTTGCGTGCAAAAGACTGAACTTTATACCTCGGGTCATTTTGCAAAACTCAGTACATGACAAATTAAACTTCTTTGAAAGTTCAAAAAACTTGGGCTGCTTTCATAAGCACTTGGAATGTGTAGACTCTCGTCTAGCACGATTCTGCTTTCTACTGCCCCATCCATTTCAAAGTCTTTTCAATAATTCAACACGTCTCTCTCCTTTGATTCTCACTTCCTTCCGCGTTTCTTCTGCACTCCCTTCCTCCTAACTGCCGACAGTTAGTGTTGAAAAATGAAAGGCCAAATCTGCTCTGAACTTCGTCGGGTTCAAACTGCCAAAAAATTTGTCTTCTATTTGATGGAACGAGTTCTGATGAATTACTCTCTCGACCGAACCCTCCGCACGTAACTTTCACTCAACTCCCTATATGCTGACTTAGCTGCATAATTTGTATCAATGGGTCACATCCCCAGCTCAATAACGCTCGCTATTAGAATACCAACCATTAAAAAACAAATAATTTGAAATTACATAAATCCATTAGCTAGCTTAACGACAACTACAAATCGCTAGATATCCAACTGCGAAGTAAACTGTGCAATCGTATGAGGAGTGAATTCAGTTTTTGTTTGTTGAATTGTAAAAATTGTGTCGGCAGCACACTCCAATTTCATAACATTTTCCCGAAGGATTGGAAATATTGGATTTTGGAAAACAAAGTTGAAAGCTTTAATGGAAGCAAGAAAAATCCCAGTAGCTCTTCATGCGTGCATTTATATTTTATGAGTATTTGGAAAGTCGCAACCACAGTTAAGAAGTCCTACAGCGTACTCCCACAAGGTGTATGTAATCCTGTGGGATGTGATCTTTCAATTCCAAGAATCCAAGATTGCAAATATGAACGAAGGATGCTCGTTGAGGGTGAGAAAATAGAGTTTGGAGCTAAATGTACATGAATAATAGAACAAATTCAAACGAACTTTGAAATGGTGAACTTTATTAGGATGAATCAACAAACGCCTACGCACAACCTTTGACCTACATAATAAAATTGAACGTGCCATAACCAATTAACGTGTCATCATTAATGCAAATCTGTGTTTCCGTGCTCTGCGCAAATTAATTGTACATCTCTGAGTTTCGTTGTGTTTGCATTAGACGAAATCATCACTGATTTCGAGAGATTTCCATTCTACACTCACATCCTCACTGACTGACTGAGCATTTCTTGGATCCCAGCTATTACATCAATTACTGAGCATATTATTGAATAATTCATGATGTTTTTCGAGGGAAACGAATGTTCTCAAGTTGACTGAGCACACAAACTATAAATCTACAAAATGGAAGAAAAGAGACGGAATTTCAAAGGGAAGTGGATGGAAACAGTTGTCTATCTTTCAAGTGTAGAAGAGGATATGCGATATTCAAAGAAGGCGTCTTCTTGAACAACAACTCTTCTTCTTCTTGGGCAAAAATAAGCTGTTTAGCAGCTTTAATGATTTAAATATAAAAGCAAAAGACTGATTTAAATATAAAAGCAAAAGACTGATTTCCTTCTAATCCCAACGACTTAAAATAAAACTTAAACTTAATCTGCAATCCAAGAGAAACTTTGCACTACACTTCTACTGCCTTTACGATTTTGTTTTTGAAGCCATTTGGCTCAAGTTTTGTTGCAAAGCAAGAAACTGTTTAGTGCTTACATAGAAAGGAAAGGTGTTAAATTATTTCTACCCTGTCAACTGTAGATAGTTAATGTACTTTGCAGCAGTAAAATTACTTTTTAGCAATAAGAAAACATGGATGAATGAATGTATGTTGACTACTGGAGTATTGCATTTTAAGTTCCAATTCCCGTTGCAATTAAACGCTGTAGAATCCTCTTAATGAATGAATAGGAGGTCTGTTCAATTTGCTGTTGAAAAGCATTCAGCGTGATTAATCACGCTTTTTGTCTGATTTTCCAGGAAAGCTTGAGCAGGCTGAGTAATATGAATAGTGGATGACTACAGTTGGGAGTCAGAGTGTAATAAGCCCTGCGAAGCTTTCGGGAGAGAAAGAGAAAGCAGGGATGTTGATGGTATTGGTGCCATACCACTTAGTCAGTCGTGCTTTAACTGCCACTGTCTTCTGGAAGTGAAAGAGGATTCATTTTAATCTGAGAAGAAGTGAAACAAGGCTTTCTCCAAGGTTGAAAGTTGGACGTAGTATTATTAGTATTCCTTCTATTCACACAGTTCTGTTATTAGAGGAGTCGCCATAAAGGCTCTCATCCCAGTCAAACTGGTAGACTTAGTTGTTCATAAGAATGAAGGTTTGTTCAAAAACGGGAGAAAGTTTCATGAACATTTTCCCATTCGGAAAATTCCTCGGGAAAATAATGGCTCGTTTCTGTCACCTTTAGCGTAAATAATTATGGACAAAACCTCTCCCCTTGTCTTTCCAGTTGGAATTCAGCTCAGTCGCCAGTCTATAAAGCTATTATAAAAGAACAATGATTTGTACGAAAATGTTAGCACAGCAGCAGAAGCAGCAGTCCCACTTTTAAAACTCCAGAACTTCATATACTACACGAGGCTTCCCTTCAATTGGATAGTTAAGTCGGATTTACTTTCAAGCTTTCCTGGGAGTGTCGAGCAGGACTTTAGATTATTTCCGCTCACCTTCGTTCCAATAGAATTAACTTTCTCCATTACCAAAGGATGCCCAGTCGGTACACGCAGACGACCGGCATGCCTACAGCCAACTGGTTCCTTCTACTTTTTGCGCTTTTACTATACTTCAAAGTGAAGTCCATTTATCGAACCTCCCATCCCTCTCTATGTAGTTTTTTCAGGTCTATTCAGTTTGAAAATAAAGTGCTACTAGATGTTAAAAAAGCAATAAAATTCCATATAAAAGTACTATACAGGTTCATTCATTTTTCGATGTTCTCTGAGATGCAATTGGAAACTAAATCCTCGGTTTTTATACGAGAGAGAGAAGCAATAAGGCCGAGTAGAAATATTCTTGTCCAAGTTCCAAGATGGAAGAAAACTAACATAATGGTAAATTGAGGTCCATAAATAAGTTGAGCTAATTCCTTGGAGGAGAAAGTGTAAGACTTAAAGAAAGAAAAGAGTAAAATAGTGACTACTATTTAGAAAGGGAAAGCAATTTGACCCGAGTGAAATGTTGAATGGGGGCTTTGATACTAAATTACTTGTTTGCTGTTGTGTGTTTCTCTAGTTGCCTCTTTGGCCCATACAGACTTGTACAATGTGTATTTAGCAAAAAAAACTCTTCTCTACACAAAACTACAGACAGTCCGAGTTTCCAGCATTAAAGTGTTTTGGTGGTGGTGGTGGTAGTGTGGTACACATATCTGCGTGACTTGGTTTATGGGTGTGGAGGTCTGTGTAGGCCACCAATGCAAGTCTATATAACACTTACTTATAGTACAATACAACTATAGCTAAACCCTTTAGCCTATAGGAGAAAGTATGAATTTTGTATTCCATTTATTGCCTTCCTAAAACTACTTTCTTTCTTGGGTTTTTGTAGCTGTGGAATTTTTTCGGACCAAGTGACGATGGTGTAACGATAGAAGAAGGAATTCGAGAGAACGTGCTTCGTGAGAGATTGGCCAATTACCCAGTGTTATTTGGTGTGACCAAAACGGAAATGTTGCCTTCGTTAAGTGACCATGATGCAGTTTATGGACTGGAAAATGAGAAACGTAGAGATATTCTCAGAATGTTTGTGGAGAAATATTACAGGTAAGAATGAATTTGCACCAGGGATAAATTCACCAGAGCTCCATTTCTTACTGAATAAATGTTACATTATTTTTCTTCCTCTGTCTTCCCTTAAAAAAAGAAGTGCCCCATTCCATTTTACACACACCGCAGTCCAACTATTAATACGAATTCTTTACATTCACGAACAAAGAAAGTTTTAAATTCTACTCTCCTTTCATTCCTCCATTCTGTGTAAAATTTCAACCGACTACTCACTACTACCGATCCATGACATGAGCTATTTATATTCTTGGACTTAATGCACCAGTTCCACTCTTCTCTCACTACAGAGAATAGTGTCTCTCGTGGGGGTGTTTGTGGTGGAGTCCTAGCATTTCGTTAAGTCCTAGTCATTCGTAGCAGTAGTAGTGCGGTGTAGTCGCCTTCTTGTGTATATAGCTCAGAACAAAGTCAATGGTCTCTGACTGAGTGATGTATTCTTTCCATGAAATTAATGGATTCAAAATGACCTCATTTATTTTATCTTTGTCTCTCTCTACACACAGCATCCATCGAAATGAAATAATGGCTGCAGCCATCCATGAATACACTGACTGGGAACGACCCGTCCAAGTGAGTTCTTCATTTTTTATTCTCTTCCTCCAAATGTTTCCCGAAAACTTTGACAAAGCTATTAGTATCAAGAGAGTAGGATATAACAAACAGGCTCCCACACACACTGTGACTACTTATAGCGTATGATTGCCTTTTTTGTCCGATAATGTCCGTAAGACTTTCCCCAAAGAAGAAAGTAGAAAGCAATACTTTCACCCTTCACATGTTGTGAGTTGCTCTTCTGTGATTCTTTTCCTATATTTTGTTGTGTAAAGACTTAAGTAAATCCAATTCTCCAAGAATCAGCAGCTAGAGTAGAAGTGTGGGTGTTTAGGAGAACGTGTCGTAGGCTACAGCTTAGATTGTTTACTGCTTCTAATGATATTTTTCTATCTACTTAGTTCTATAATAGAGGAGCAGCAATAGAGAGTGAGATGGAGTGATGACAGAGACACAACAATAATATTATGTCGTTGCAGATGGTCTCCGTCTTCAATGTATAAATAATTGGTTTGTTTTCTCTCTCCTATCCGCAGCATCCAATAAGTGTCCGGGATGAAACATTAGACGCTTTGGCAGATGCTCAAGTAAGTCATTATACCTTTTACAATGATGAAGATGAATGGTTTGTTTTGGAAACCATCGTGTGTACACTCTACCTACTCGTCTTTCAACTCAAAATGTAGTCTCTATATGGAAGGTAGGCTGTTGTACTCGACTTTAGACGCAAATCCAGGCCATATTTCACACACACAAGCCATTTTACGTCGAGAATTATGGACTATACGAGCAAAAATGGGACATATGGTGTGGTGAAAGTAAAGGTGAAAGTCGTAGGCAATTATCCCATCATTGATTAAACATTAGTGAAGACAAGGGAAGATGGGCTGTAGGATGGAGGGGTGTGGGTGTATTTATGAGTGTGTAATCTACGTTAGGGTGAGCAGTGAGCAGTTTACGTTGACATATTCTCATTAGCTCAATAGCCTTTTAATTTGAGCCGAGGAATATTGTCCCAGTACCCTCGTCACAGTCTCTAATGCTGACTTCCGGAGAGACTGCTGAATGAAAATCCATACATTTCGTAAGTTGTGTGGAAAGAAGAGGTGCGGACAAGACAAGGATAATCAAAACAAGAGAGACTCGTAGGGAGAGGAGAACCCACTAAGCTACAATCTACAATAAGCCTCGTTGTTCCGCAGAAGGATGAATGACAAGATATAAAAGCCAAATAATATGAAATAAACGGATGTATCTATCTATCTTCCCCGCAGGTGGTAATAAATCTTGCCCCATGTGACATTTATATTCCCCAAATGACTGAACCGAGCCAACCGTTACACCAATACATTTTAACTACCACAAGTAGAAATGTAATTCACGGTGTAAGTGGTGAGGTAGCAGAATTGGACGAAGGATATAATATGTATGGGAAGTAGTCGTGCGTACAGACTAGAGACTACAGACACCACACACACACACACACAGTAGGAACAGAATAAGGAAAGAAGCCTTAAGCTTCTTCTGAGTAGCTCCTTTCACCAACGTTAATAATAGTCCAGTGGAAAAAAGGACTTGAACGGTGGAATGTGTGTAGTTCATACACATGGAACACTTAAGGTTCTCTCTAGAATACTCTAGATGCGATATGGCAATGTAATAATTCTTGTGGAGAAAAATTGCTCCAACATTCTGTGTGCAGTAGCTTATAGAGAGAGTGCCTTTACTTTGGTATGAGGAAGTAGTGGGTAGAATATTCCAAATATTTATGTAGGAGGAAGGAACCCAAAGAGGTTTTGAACGAGCGACGTGTGTACATACATGCAACGGTTGCGACGATGAGAAACGAGGATGTCGATATTAATCAGTATTTTACAACATTCTCTCGTATAAAATACGCCTTTCATAAGTTAGAGGGAAGCTAATGGAATGCCATATTTCTTCTCCCACTTTCTCCAGATTGTAGCACCGCTGGTCAAACTGGGAGACTTACTGTCGGAGTCGAGGCAGTCATTTTTCTATGTCTTCGAGTACCAGTCGAAAAGCTCGGATTACCAACAGGTAAGTGTGGGACAGCAA
Source organism: Isotomurus maculatus (assembly GCA_034696585.1). Lineage (NCBI taxonomy): Eukaryota > Metazoa > Arthropoda > Collembola > Entomobryomorpha > Isotomidae > Isotomurus > Isotomurus maculatus. Next base: position 10,356 of record JAQGAC010000060.1, on the reverse strand, counting down.
TTCAAAGATCTTTATCTTTTGTTTCCTTCCTTATTCCGTCTTAGGTTTCTAGATTTGAATATGGAATATGAATAGAAGGAGAGTTTTGTATGCGTGGGTTTTGGGTTAAATTAGAGAGATTCTAGATTCTAGATCCTACGTTCTCAGACTAATGGCTGCAATGACAGAACTTTCACTTTTCTAGGGAGATGGTGATTCCAGATTAAAGTGGGTAATTTATGGAAATAACGAGAAGATATGGCTGACGATAAATTTATGTGATAAATTAGGATTTATATATATATCTCTCTCTCAGTTCTTAAGAGTCTGACACGTGAAAGTTGAGCAAGTTAGAGATAAAAATGTCTTTTCTACGAGTCCAAAATGTGTTTGATTGACGGAATGAGGTAATTTACTTGCTAATGGGAATCCGTTGGCATGTGCAGTGAATTCATGTGAAAGTAAGTTGGTCTCATACTCATAGGATAGCTTGGACTTATTATCATAATGTGATTAATAATATCAGCCACGAGGTGATTTTATCAAAGTTAAGGGAGCCCACAAGAGAAATCCCAATTCATCAAGGATGTGGATTTAATGAGACTTGATTGCATATAGTGACTCTGGTTATTCTCGTTGTTTCAGAGGTTAGGCTGTGTTCATGGAGAAGACTTGTATTACGTGTTTGGAGTTCCGCTATTCTTTTATGGAAATGAGGGCGCGGGTGGCGGAAGTGGAAACTCAAGAAATATTCCGGCAGATGCTGATGACAAACCAGAAGCTCAAAAACTGGGATTCTTTACTGGGAATTTCTCCAGAAATGAAGTTCAGTTATCTCAAACTGTTATGGGATATTGGGGAAACTTCATTCGAACTGGGTATGTGTGTTCTCTACATTTATGTGGAATCGTATTTCCTTAGCATATGGATTTTAGAAATATTAGAAAGAGCCGGCTCAGGTTCTGGGGAAATAAACCTCTCAACCGGCTTAATAAATTGTGTTTTTCACGAAGCATATCAGAACGAATGCGTTTCTTTGAAAAAAACAGTCAATATCGTATTTAATTAAGATGATATTCTTTGAATGATCGTGTAGGCTTTTGACTAATTAATAATTGCATTAATACACAATTTATTAGACTGCTTTAAATTGCTCGCCACAAATTGCCTGCTAAACCAAAGTCTAATCCAGCCTTATTAAAATTGGGAATGAGCCTCTAATCTAAAGAAGATTGAATACGATTTTAATTTACTTTGGTTTCCAGGAATCCTAACGATGAGAAAGCAGCCGAGAATGAAGCAAATCCATCAGGCAACGCAGGTGGAACGAGATCTTCTTCCAATAATGAGAAGTCTTCCAAGTCCCGGATTGTCGAGTGGCCACACTACGACAACCTATACAAGAAGTACCTGTCGATAGGCAAGTTTGAAAGAGATCGTTAATGAAAAATAGAAATATTCCTACCTATATACTTACTCCAACTGCAGTGCACTGAGGAACATGGTTCATTTCGCAACTTCTCTCAGAAGTAATCTTCTTTGACAGGCATTTTGAATTAACAATGTAAGGAACTAAGGATGCTGTAAACGCTCACATGTCCTTTGAAAATTCCCTAAAAGGAATAAATTCGCCTTCTTTGCCAAATATAGCTTGTTTGAAAGTAATCCTCTTTCAAAAGTCTAAGCAGCTTCAGATGCCTTTGTTACCCAGTACGTCACGTATTAATGACTGGAAATTCTTTACCTGACTCTCTCACAAAGTCAGTCTCACTTTAATTACTTTTCAACCCAGAATGTTTATTTATTGTGCTCGTGATGAAAGAGTAGGCTAGTCTGGTCTTGTATTGTGAGACTGAAAGAACGCCAGCATAAAGATTTCTGTGCTTTTAGGCGAAGAAAGGAACTCTTTGGGTAATTTCAGCTAATTTGAAATCAGCAAAGTGTATGATTTGATTTTAGAGAAGTCGAATTGGATCGCAAGAATGTATCTTTCTTTGAAGACGAAATAAGGGAAGAGGACAAAGATACGTCTGATGTTAACAGGACATTTAGAGAAATACGCACCAAGCCTGTCCCCATTTGAAGTTACTTTAGCAGAACCTACACTTACACAGCAAAGAGCAATTCAAATAAATTACTTCAAGGTGGTTTGACATCACGAAAAGTTTCATCTGAATTAGCATCAATGATGAGTCTGTTAAATGAGAAATGTTTCTACGAAAGGAAGTAATTCAATTTGTGGTATATCTACCAAAGCTTATAAAAGACCATTCAGGTCTTCTACAGCTCACATTACACGAGAAGGAGGGCAAAGGGCAAGCAACAAAGTTCTTTACGTGTGTACAGAGTTGACAGAATGTACCGTTTTCAGTTGACTTCATGGATTCCCTCAGCTTTACGTTGCACAAATTCAATTCAGTCCGTTGATAGATTTGTGTTACTAGATTTGTAGATTCTAGATTTAGGAGAGTTTTGAAACAGTTTGGGTCCAGTACAATACGCTTTCACTTATCCTATTTAGTCTACAGTGAAATAGATGAGCTTAGTACTAGCCAAAAACGTCTCTTTTGGCCAAATACTTTTATCCCTTTGATTCTCCATGTGTACACACTGCGGATCTTGTTCAATGTGTATCTCCATGTGTATCTCAAATTACTCAAGCAGCAGAAAGGTTTTGGCTTACTAATGAGACTGATCCTCAATACAACATCCAACGAGAGTAAACAACCAAAGAAGCAAACAGTATTTGTTTGCGACAGTTGAAAAAGCTGTGTGAGGAGTTTGTGACTTTTTGAGTTCCTTGCCTTCCCTTCCTTGTTCGTTGCTCACAATCTATTTTTCCATTTGGTTCTCAGAGTACTCATTGCAAAAAGGAGTTGTTTAAATATGAAATGCAAACATAATTACATCTGATGCAGGGATGTGGTTTTGTAATAATATTTTTACCCTCAGGAGTTCCCATATTTATTCCCTTTGATGTGTGTGGGATGCTGCACAAATATTGATTTACTGCATTTCTCCCATTCAATATTTAACAAGTAGAGCACACTTTCCGCAATACGATTAGATTCTCCACTCTAACACATTCAATTTGTTCAAATGAACAAACTTTTCCACTTCTGAGTGTGCACGTGAATTAAAATGCTGCTGCTGTCTATGCAAGTTCAAGTTGAATTTGCAAAACCAAAAGAAATGAGTGAACAATAAAAGCAAACTTTATTAGATTTGGAGATGATTGATATAGGAAAGCGTAGAGAAGGATATCGATGCATGTTACCTACAAACAAGGTTCGCTATGTATTGAGATGAATGCACGAGCAAAGAAAAGTAAGAAGTGAAGAAGAATCTCCGAGATTCGAAGCTTTCGAAGGTAAAGATGAAAGTAAAGGAAAGTTGAGTGGGTTGAAAGTGTAGCCGGTGTTGTTGAGTTTGAAGTCCCGAAAGACCAGATGGACGTGTAGTTTGGAGGATGTGTCGAAACAATTGGGTAGTGCATAGCTTCAACTGCACATGCAGACATTCAACGGTAGGATTGCCTACGTGTGTGTGTGTGTGTCTAACAAAAGTCTCCTTGTGTGTCTTCTTGCAGACATGAAGCCAAGAGTGAGAACCCATTACAGAGCCCACAAACTTTCCTTCTGGCTCCATTTGGTGCCGGATTTACAAAGAAATGGGTATGGAGCCCCCAGCGGTCATCATAATGTGAATCCCAATCCGTTTCCTCCTTCATCCTCAGTAAACAACAACATTCCATCTCACCCAAACTCAGGTCTCGTAATTTTGCCCCCTGAAGACCCAAATCATAATTCATCCACTCCGTCGCCTCCAACGATCCAATTGGTGGGACCCGGCCCACCCATCTGGGAACATAATCCGAATCAACAGCACGGAAATCCATATTACCCAGGTGAGAACCCCTCTGTCCTTCCAACCACAACACAATTACACAAGAACACAGGCTTTCTCTTGTCTCCCCGTGTATTTGTTCTTGTCTTACCAACTTTCTCCATACGCAAACACACACACAAGAACTTGAACGTAGAAAAGTGTGTGGAGAAAGCATAAAGTGCCTCTGAGCTTTCTCCTCTCTTGAAACACTTTCTCCTCAACAAAGTTCCTCTCACACTGGAGAAAGTAAACCAACTTTGGAGAACAAACATTTATAAGGAAAGTTGTGTTCTGTCGGAGAAAGTGTTTTGAGCCACGAGGGTATATTTACATATTGTTCCCCAAAATAACTTTCACCCTTTTCTCCCGAGACTTTTGAACAGATTGTAATTCAATTCAGGAAATAATATCACAGATCCTTTTATGGTTGTCTCGTATCTTTGAAAAGGAAGAATATTTGATTCCACCTATATAGCCTTGCCCATGTAGTATGTAGTATATAGCCATACTAATGTGAAGTTGTATTCTTTTATGGTTACTCTCTCTCTGTAGGAGCTGACGGAGACAATCAAGACCCAGACGGTTTCCAGATGTACTCGACAGCTCTATCAGTGACAATCGCCATAGGGTGTTCCCTTCTTATTCTAAATATTCTCATATTTGCTGCTTTCTATTACCAACGGGATAAAAGGAGAGCTGAAGAAATGGACAATTCTCCATCTCATGGCTCAACTCAAGGGATGTCTTCTATGAGCCACCATCATCACCATCATCACCAAAACCAGCATCAGCAGCAGCAGCAGCAACATTCCCATTCCCCTCATCATCACAGCAGCCACGGTGGTGGTGGTGGTGGTGGAGTTACTTACACAAAAGCGGAAGTCAACACTCTCCGAAGAAAAGAAAACGGTCAAGCTGGAATAATGGGATCTCATCCAGGACAGGCTGTTCAAATGCCCATGCCAAACATCTGCGGAGAATTGCCTCCGTTTGATAATGACAGTTATGGGCATTCTCATCATGGACAAGGACAAGGAAGTTATCACCAAGGCCAGTGTCAAAGTTCACAACAGCAGCAGCAGCAGCAACAAGGAACCCTAAAGAGAAAGCAGCAGCAGCAGCAACAGACACCCTATGAAATGCCGATGCCGGACGCTGTGCTAGCAGCTTCGATGATGCGAGTAGACTCTCCTGAGTGTGGGAGTGTGAGGAGTAGTGGGACGATAAGAAGGTCCAGTTTGACTCTAAAAGACCAGATTCCAGGGGCTGGTCAGTTCTCCATTAGCAGTGGTGGTGGTGGTGGTGGTGGTGTGAATGGATGCGGAAGTTATGAAAGTGGTTCGAGAACTGTTCCTCGACCACCTAAACGTACAACCCCTACGGTTAAATTTGGGCCGGAAACTAATCTAGAAAGCCCAACGTCGGGTTCAGGTTCCACAAGTGTTGGAGTCGGTCCTGGTCCTCCGCCAGGATTTGGTTCACAAACTCTAAAACCTTCATTAAAGAAAACTCTTAATTACTCTGCGAATGCTGATGAGCTCAGGGTGTAGTTAACTTTACCTCGACAGCCATCCCCCGTCACTTTTCTCACAGACTCGTAAAAACTAACACAACTACTTTTCTTCCAGTCAAATGAAGACGGAAAGGAAGAAATGGTTAGTGTAAACTCCCGGTTACTAAAAACTAAAAACTACCCGACATTTCTACTATTACGTCTAGCCTACGTCTACCCGTGAAAGTGAGTGTGTGTGTGTGTGGATTGTAAGTGTGTGTGTATAATAAGTTTTGTATGTGTGTGAAAGTAGAATGGAGATGGAAGAAAAATGTATTTCTCCACTTCTCCTTAGCTTATTACTCTAATGAAGTGAAGTTAGTTTAGTTAGAGAGACTTCTCTGCTTAAGAGTTTTAGTTACTTTGCTGTGTGTTAAACTTCTTCTAGAATCTAGAAGGAACGGAGAAGGAAGCATTTTTGTTGTGTGAGATGTGTCTGAGTTGACGAGAGAAGGAGAAACTTTCTTTTTCTCATTATTGTGATCAATACCACGAGATGAGGGAAAAAACCTTCGTTTAAAATGCTTTAGTGTTAGTAACTCTACCCAGACATCATAAAATACTTGTTAATCTTTTCCCTCTGAAGTGGATTAGAGTAGAGAGCCAAACTTCTTTCTCCTCAAGAAGAGATCCTTTTTGGCTTTACACCCATCCATCTTGTTCTCTCGTAGAAAAAGGAGGAAAAGGAAGTTGCTACAAGCAAAGCTAGTACACGTGTGCTAAGCAATCAAGGTTAGATTTCTACCAGCAACAAGAACCAGCAGAAGCTTCCTACTACACAAATATCGCTCTCTTCATTTGGAAAAGTCTCCTTATAAGTTGTAAGTTGGTTGGCGATGCATCTGGTGAATGATTTGATGATTTGAGGGGAGCAATTACACTTCTTCCCACCTACTCTCTCTCTCTCTCACACTATTACGTAGTTACGTACTTTCACTTCTTTCCAGTTGAGTTCTTCAAATTTTACAAGTGCCAAGTGATAACCTGATGTGATGTAAAATGAGGTGTGCCTTATCTATCTCTCTCTCTCTCTGACACAAACTTGGTATGAAGACGAGAAGAGAAAAGTTTGTACTCGTTAGGGAATTAAACTTACTCGAGAATAAGAAACTTCGTATGTCTAGCTACCAATTCTATTCAACAAGCTTTAAGGAGGTTCTCTCCTCATCCCTCAAGGTGCAGCTGCAGCAGCACTGGCACCACAGCTTTCTCAAGTGCGGAGGGATTGGGGAACTTAAATTGACTTGGAGAAAAACTTCTCATCTCATCCTTCGACCAACTGGAAACTCTGAAGGACCTCGCATTGAACTGAAAGGTGCCCTTTAATAAAAATTCTAATGAGAAAGTAATCATGCGAATGTACGTGCAAAAGTGAACTCTGTTCCAATAGAGGCGTGTGGGCTGAAGGAAGATGTTAGAGTTAAACGTAAGAATTTATTAATACTCCCACTATGCATCCGTTTAATTACATATTAAGTCAATGGGAGATATGTAAGGTCACCTTTTTCTCTAATGTTTAAGTAATTTTAATTAAAAACTTCTTTTTATACGTAAAATGAAGTACAGCGATGATGTTTAATATTGTGTAAAATGTGTGTGATGATGAAATTGATTGTGTAAGTTATTTATTTGTGTAAAACTATAAAATGTGAATCCTTGAGTGCATAAGTTTTGAATAAAAATATCAATGTGAACTTTCTCCTGTCTTTTAATGTTTTGCTGCATCAAATTTCAAAGAACAATTCAGCTTTTTGAGTCGCATTGTAGAAATGTGAATTTTCTCTGCGCAAAGTTCAAAGGTAGTAATGTACAAGTACATTAGAAGAAGCAGACGAGACATTATTTAGCTTCTTCGTTGAGCGAAAGAAGAAAGAAGAAGATGAGAAGGAGTCTGGAGTTCTGGAGTTATCGAAAAATGGGTCTTTCTTGTGTCCCCAAGTCGTTGGAGCAGCTGAGAAAACTAGCATTTTGAAGACTCTTCACTTAAAGCGAATTGGAAATTCAATTATGCTTTGACATGGGTCTATTGATTCGGTCATGACTCATGAGAGATTTTACTTTCACCCTGTCTAAGTGCATATTTCCATTTGGAAGGAAAGTCGCTTCTACTTGTATTGAACTTTCTCTTCTGCCGACACACCATCACAGCTCCTTTAACTTCACACAGCAGCAGCAGTGTAGTTTATCACAGGAAACACTTCGCCCCTCCTTTTATAACTCAACCAAGAAAGAGAACATCCATGTCCGTTTACAAAGCTTAATTAGATTCCTTATCCTAAGATTCAATTTGATTCTAAGGCACTTTCGAGCCGACAACTTTGATAATGTTCTGATGTAGTAGTAGTCTCCTTGTTCCTGCTTGTATTCTCAGAACTGGGTGTGATTGAGTGTGAAATGCAAATTAGTCTTGAGGAAGCAAGTGAAATCTCCCAAATTACAAGGTACGTAGGCACTCTCTCTTCTCCTAATGAATTATGATACAAAGCTTAAAGACTTCTCACAGTGAAATGGGGAATGAATACAAGTTTTCAACGGAGATATTATCAACACTGCCTCTCATCACTTAAATACTTTTTACGGTTAATGGAAAAATGGTTGATGAGTCATAAAATAACCTCGAATTGACGGTACTTTTTATATTACGCCCTTCAAAAATGATTAAACCTGCTTTTATGCAATCCATAAACTGAGTTTCCACTGTGTCAGTCCTCCCACTGTGACTTGAATAAAAAGACGAAGATCTTAAGGAATCAGTTGTTGCTTTCATCTCAAGACGACTGAGAATTCAAAGAGGATTTTCTTCTTGGAGGAGGAATGTCCCGGGGAAGTGGCACACACACACACACGACACAGCTCCGTTCCACGTTGTGTTTTGACACTTGGCGATAACCTCCTGCTGATAGAGCAAGATCGAAACATAAAAGATACTTACAGAATAATGTATGATTGCTTGTCACGAGGCTCTTGTCCCTGTAATTTGTCTTCTTCATGGACTCCTCCGCTTTCTTTTTGGCAATAAGAATCACATTACATTTCATTCACACGCAGACACACACTGCTTACACTTATATTTCTTTCTTTTAAATCAAATTTCACATCACAAAGAACGCGATACAAACTACAAACTCTCTCTCTCTCGGAGATATCGGTTTGCTCATTCATGCTTGTTCCAAAACTTTCCTCTTCCCGTTATTACATCTCGACAAAACGGATTTTTCCAAGACTTCTCCCTCAGAATTGGCGAATCAGTACGAGTGCAAAGTTTCCTTGTATTTCAGCATGAGTGGATTCTGTCACAAAAGGCTCACAGTGAAATACCTGAGGCTCTACAAGAAGAGCGTCTTTATCCCTCCCAGAGTCTTATTCTTTCCTTCGTGTAAAACAGAGAAATCCAGTCTTATCGAAATTGACAGTTTTTTTGACAAACTTGGTCCTACACCTGTCTTTCCTGCTTTTTGAAGGGTGTCTTCCTTTAATTCTTAAGTGTATTTAACAGTTTACAATTGCACAACATCATCTTCATCAGTTTTTTGACGTTTTTTGAAGGTTCTTTGGTGGAAAAGAAAGAAAACATCTTCCAATGTAAACCAGTTTTTTGAATGTCTTGAACTCACATACAATCAGTACACAGACACACACACATGAAGGCAACAGGATATAACAATAATATCTTTTTTTTCTTCTGTGTGTCCGCTGAGAGAAAGCTGGGAAAGACATTCAGGGGAAAGAGTACATTCAATGTTATGATATTATTCTAAGCACCAATGTGGCGTGAATGAAGAGCAGCCCAGGAAAAAACCAAAAAACCGAAGGGATAGAAGAGTTTCTATAAACTCAATGATATTCTACAGCATTTCACATTTTCTCTGGTTCGTTCAGAATCTTAAGTTTTGAAATAAATAAAAAGTGAGTATACGTACAAATAGGTATATATCTGTATATCTATATAGCTTATTGGAAAAGATAACGAGAAGGATATTCTTCGGTACGCCTACACCAGTTTTCTTTCTACATGAAGAAACGACAGGCACATATTACACATTGTGAAGTGCGGCTCCCAGTTGGGGTTCAGCTGTTCAAGGTTGAATAAGTCCTTTTACTTTCCTCTCTCCTTGGATTTCACCATTTTGTACTACTTTTATTCCATCTTATTGTCCACATCGAGAGGCACGGACTGTGAGAAGAAGAAGCTTGACGAGATCTCCCCCGTCTACTTCCAAAATCAAACGTATAAAGGGAAGAAAAGGAGCCTCTTCAAGACTTGGGAGACAACTGATGGGAAAAGATGTGACATGTATCAGACCGTGATGTATACATTTCTCCGCTTAGTCTCAACCCATCCGCTTAACTTAACTTGGCCATCATCCGGATTGATCGGGAGACACACCGTTACTTGTGATCGTACCTTCTTCCATCACATTCCTTCTTTAGCTTCACTGTTACTTTCTCTTTATCCACTCCCGTGTGTGCGTCTTACTTTCGTAGGCACAACCTACCGTCTCATTATCCTTAGCGCGGACCGAAATCATATAAATACTTTTGGTAACTCTTCTCTCTAGGAATATATTCATGCGTGTACGGCTCTACAGTCTCTTCCAAACGAAGGAAGGAAGTACAGAAATAGTTTGGACTTGGGAGAAAGTCTTTCTCCGTACAAAACACGAGGAACACTACCAAAGTTTCCTCCTCAAGAGAGTAAAAGTAGGGAGAGAAGTTAACTGTGAATCCAGCCGAGAAATATTTTAGCAATGCTGCCATATAATATTGCATTTGCCTTATGGAGCGAATCAGAAGGGGGCGCGAAGTTTGAGCAGTGTGGACGTGTTTTCTGCTGCTCTCAAACTTTTAAATTAAAAGTTCTTTTTTGTGGGTTCTCGACGAGGGACTGTGGACCAAATTCGGTGAGTGACCCTCGGAGGGAAGAGGAGAGGTGGGTG
>JAQGAC010000059.1:0-59611 GCA_034696585.1 Isotomurus maculatus | reverse complement strand
AATAAACGACCCACAGGAGAAGGAAGACAGGAAAGTGAATATTTTATGCATGTGACACAGATAAACCCAATTTACGCTTTTAATTGAATACACCACAAGGATATTCACGGTGGAATTGTTTTCCAATAGCTTATTTTTTATTTACCATTTCGCTCTACGACAAACATACACATAATATATATACACTCCCATTGATTTTCTCTTAGATTCTACAGAAATCTCAACATTTCTGTCAGACCTTGACCCGCACTTATGTATTTTTACCAGTTACCTGTACGGCGTCTAATGTATAGACCATATGTGTATCTAATAATGAATTACAGTACTGGCCGCGACTGTGGGAGATAGAAAATTACACGATGGTATTCTAAACGGTTGCTGGTTTCCCTCAAGGGTTAACGTGTAGTTTTATTCAGGACATGGCTTTCCTCCTTCCCCCACTTTGGGGATCTCATAGGAAAGCTCAGGTTGCACGGGAATTTATTGCACCGCTTCCTAAGTCAGCGTCCAACGAACAGAAACACACATTTAACCGAACTACAGCCACAGAATCCTAAACATGAAATCATGGACGGTTTCCAATGCTCTCGAAGCCTCTAGTCTCTAAAGCGTTACGTGTTCCCCCAGAATAATTACAATGCCCAGTGCTTACGCGTGAAAGTGCTTTCTAATTTTAAGTGGTTTGTACCCTCGCACTTTAACCTACAGAAGAAGCTTCTGAGACAGTTGAAAAGAAACAAAAAATCCTAAACATCAGTCATTCACGTCATGAAAAAAGTATTGTGGATTGTTTTGCTAGACAAAAGATGAGAGATCTTGTCTCGAGAAATATGCATCCTTTGCACTGCACAAGGAGAAAGTGGAGTATTTGTAGCAATAATGCAGAGTGCAGAGTGTGTCCTTCTTTAGGAAGGTAGTCTGACAGAACATGCAATTAAATGGATACTCGAATGCCGAACGACGGGCAGTTGAGAGGTGAAGGCTGACAAGCAATTAGCTTTATAGGAAGAGGATTGGCCACAGGAAGATGGGGCAGTGAAGGGAGTACTTAATAACGAAACGGTTACAGTGGTCCCGACGGAATAGGCTGGATTTGATTTACATAACATTGTCTTGGATCGATATAAATTATGCCACTTAAGAATCTGAAGTTGCTCCAACTCACGAAATCGGAAATGAACCTCATGCTGACCCATAAAGCAAACCAGCACCACACTTACTGCTTTCTCCATGGGATTAATATTTGATTCATGTAAAGGGCAACACGAAAAAGAAAGAGAGCTGCACTCTCCCGTGCCTTTTACTCTTCCCTCACCTACATAAAATGGTCCACTTCAACCCACTCAAACCATTGCGTGTTTTTAAATAGGCCATTCAATAAAAATAATAATCATAATAAGTTTAACAAACCTAAACCTAATGCTCACACAATATATAAACTCCCAACCTATTCCAAACGCCGTCACATATCTTATTTAGTAATTTGCGCACACGAACCAAATTAACTTGCTGCTTTCTTCAACCTCCTTTCCAAAACATGTCCCGACTTTTCCCTTTTTCTGCATTAAGCTGATTACTCGACTTTTGGAACTTTCCAAATTAAATATTGACACTATGAAATCAGAACATCTTAGCTTTTTCAACCACCAAAGACCGCTTTAATTAAATTACTAATACACTAAAGATGGCAAGAGAGAGCTTTCTTCCTCATGGCAAATAACAAACAAGTGCATAGTCCTTCCCAGAAATCACAATTTACTTTAATTCCCCGTCTGGGAAAGAACTACCAACCAATTCCCTTCATCTACGCACACATATGCATGCATGTGTAGAGAAAGCTCATTTTGGAAACGATCAAACTATAACATCTATGCATATCAGCAAATCCCGTGTAAAGAAGAAGAGAAAGTACTTTTGAAGGATACAATTTAGAGAGAACTCACTCAATGTTTACTTCCACCAATAAAACGACAAAGCCAAAGTAGAATGTGGACTTAAAATATTTGTGTAATAATTTAGTCGCAAATTGGCATTCGTGTGTATCATGCAAGAAATCTTTTGATTTGAAAGAGTTACAAAATTGTCCTTTTCCGTATGAATAAACTAACTCAGGTAGTCAGTCGCAATATTTGTTCCAAATTGTGATGGTATGTGTGGAAGCATATGTGTGGGAACAGCAGAGGGGACTCTCCGCTCAATCTAAAGTTGAAAAAGAGAAATCGATGGTTGTCACGTTCAACTTTCTACGTGTTCCACACATTCCTTCAGCTTGTGTTGCACACACACACAACTTTGCCAGTTGCCTAAATCGACGTTAAAAGATGCATAATGCTTTTGTGTGTGTGTGTGCTAGTAGAAAAATAGTGGGAGCTTTTTCAATGAGATCCTATCTTACAATCGCTTGAGAAACGCCTAAGGAAATATAAATATTTTAACCGATTTCTTATGCAAAAACTTTCCATGTGCATAACCTTTTGGAAAGATCAGGAAATTTTCCTGTCCAATACGTGTAAATGGGTACGTGCAAGTATAACTTTCGCCACTCTGATTTCACGTGCTTTGTCCTTAACGTTTCTCGATTTTTCCCGTCCAAGAGTGAATTTAATTATACGCTGCTGTCTAATCTCAACTCGTGCATTATTACTCTAGTGTCAGGATAGTGAGGAGAGAGAGAAAGCATATTTTGTGTTAGTGTCTGTGTATATTGTACTCGAAGGAAACAAGACCTAGAAAGGCATCGTGGCGTAAGAAGAGTGAGTTCACAAAGCCTTGTAAAACACTGGGAAGCTTGCGTAATGGACCTTTTGGGATCACAACTAATACATTAAGTCTATGCAAAAATACGGGTGTGCAAAGTGAAAGAGAATGAAATAGTATCTGCCCACCAAGTCAGAAAATTAGATAGGTACACAGGTTGTGTGAACAAGCTGTCAGTCAGTCGAGGGAAGAGTGTATGCTATAAAATGTATGTTGTACGTTCTATACACATCAGATGAATTGCATTTCACCTGACTCGAGAGATTGTAGGACAAAGAAGAAAAGGTTACCAGATTGAATTCTTTGGACCGAAACAAAAGTTAATTTTCTGAATGTCCTTTCTTTTTCTACACACTCCAAAAGTTTAGCTCATGTTCAGTTTAGACCGTTGTTCTCTCATCGCTCGTGCTACCTGACATATCTCCGTGTGTCACGTCATTTCTCAAGTTCATCTCTCAAATCAAATGCGAAGGTGATGAGATGATAAAGGGAAATAAATTGTTTAAACTTGTAGCATGAGTCATGCAATAAAGTAATTGAATTTTCCGAGTGTGGCGGTCGGTTTTCATAAATTATTGTGTGAGAAGTTGAATCTTTAAGGTTTCATTTTGAAGACTTTTGTGTGAGGGAAAGTCTAAAGGAGTATTGGGAATTTGAGCCTCACAGTAGGCCTACATTGACTGGTGTCTCAACGGGTTTAGGAGAGAAAGCATTTTACGTTCCGTGAGAGTAGCTCAGTGTAAACTTAATGCTCCAGCTCCACTCGTCCGTTATGTGAATTTTGGTGAAATTTTTATCGAGTTCTCCAGGAAAGCCGACGACCAAAACTAACACTTACTTAAAAAACCTTGTGTGCATGTAACCTGACCTCGATCCACTTTCCACTCAAGTAAACGCCTTATTCATATACGAATCCTACCACCCTGTGGCTAATCAATATGTGACCTTTTATTCATTGATTGATGCTCAATATTCAGTCCTGGCATTTACAGGTTAGAAACAAATAAATCAACACACCAACAGTAATAATAATGTACGGAGTAAATATTAAATACTTACTAAGGCTTTATAAAGCACCAGTTTGACTATCCACGTCCAGAGGAAATTTTAGGCATATTTCTCCTTTCTCCACGTATGACAATTTATACACTACCAACATTAATGTTTGTATGTATAATATTATATGCTCGCCCACCAGTCCACGATAAATATATACTTCGATTTGGAAGGCATTTATTCCGTATTTAAGTATTAAAAGAAATACAAGAACGGGTAACTCGTAATAAACCAATCCCCTCATTTAGAGGTTTCATTATTAGAAATCTGAATTGCGACCTTCTAAATAATAAATATATAAATGCACGTGATATTAACTCCCTACGAGTGATAACCTTATTCGTTTAGTTTTAGTTTTTAGTCAGCAAAAAATTGACAATCTCATTCACATCGGAATAAAAAAGAGGCTCTTCAAGTTCCAATCTAAACTATATAAATATACGAATACTAGGACTCCTAAGATCAGTTGTCTTTTAATAACGGTTCATTAAACGATGAAGTTGTTGGTAGTCGGTTGTCGGTAGTTGTACACTTAATAACAATCCACAGAATAATGTAACACACACGATTCCACCTTCTGTGATTAATTTACAAGAGTAATAATGCTGATGTCATTTGTAGGTACGGAGTACGGGAATACGTAACTCCATGTTTGTGAAACTGAAGAAGAGTGTCCATGTGTAACTGTAAAATGCATGGATATAATGATGATGGTTCATGTGGGAGGAATTTCTAAATCAATTGCACTGAGGTCCGGTTATTATTCACGTAACTATTGCTGGCCATGGCGAGTGTGTAGCTGTCATCTGTAATGGATGCACCAGCCATGGACATACTGTTCGTTCGTCTCGATGGACTTGGACTCTTAATTGACAACTGTGTCTTTAGAGAAAGCATGTTTTTCTTGTCGAAAAGCTTCCCCTTTCTTCGCTTTTTAGTGGAGTCTTTCTTAGGAAGGAACTTCTTTCTCATTTTCTTTTTGACAACGGGAGGAGCTCCATTTGCCAATGATGCATTTTTACTATCTGACTTTTGAGGTGTGCCACCATCACTAAGCCCTCCGCTTTCTTCGTCTCCACCTTTACGTCTTTTCCTTCGTTTCCTTCCGATGAGACCGACACGGTAGAACAAATAGGTGAAAACACCTGAAGCTGCTATCAGAGGTAGGAATGAGTACAGAATATTTCGCACTGCCCCAGCTTTGTCTACTTTCGTAACTACGAGCGTACTGTTCGACGAGCTGATGTAACAAGGAAACGCACTTCCACCCACTTTTCCGTAGAGCTGTCGAAAATCAGAACACAAGATATCGTAAGGGTACACACATCCTTGAGGGTTTGGAATAAGGGCTCCGATTCCTAATAACATCTTGGTCTCCGTCACATTAATTACACTTCCCCCGAGACTTTGAATATCTAAGTTCCGATGGATCTTCTCCATCATGAGTTTCAAATTCGCGTCGATATCACGAATGAACGAGGTGTTGTATTCATACACATCGAAGTCATGGTCTGGAGGAAGAATCCACTGCTGTGGCACCTCACTAACGCTACGTCTACTGCGACTATTAGTTATTCCTAACTTTCTCCGCTCATCTTCCATAAGCGCAGCACTTGATGAAGGCAAAGACGTTGCTAAAAGTGATGATAAGTCATTTGGTACAGTCGATAGGGGAGCGTTGTTGAGCTCTTCAGAAGGTTCCTCATCATTGGCACGTTTGTGATAGGCATCAAATTCCTCGCTAGTTCCTTTGATATAGACCACAATGATATGATAGCACGAGTAGATGTCTGCAGTACACCCTTCCCTACACGAAGTCCAGGTGCAATTCGACAAGCCTTGAAGATACTGGTTGTAAACTGTTTGACACATCCCTTTCTCGAAAGAACTGACAAGGGTGTCTATAGCTGGATCCAACATTACCGGACATACGACCACCACGCCGAGAATACTCAACGCAGCCAGAGTACTGCACAGTTGAACCTCGCAATTTGCTAAAAACCAGACACAAACTTTACGACCACTCCCCATCACACTTTCTTTTATCGCTCGGTCTCCTCCAAGCCACAAGTACAGAGGAAGTCTTAGACACCCGTTTCTGGAGCTTCTGTTACAAATACGAGTTCCTCCACACAACAAATTCTAATGCTTCCAATCATTCTTCCCAGCCTCACCAACAACTTCTCCTCCTTCCTTCTCTCATAATCATAAGCTCCTCTCAACTTTTGCATTAAAACACAACCACTCTCTCCCATATAAATAAACCCTTCCCAATATGTACGACCCAAATGGTCGCAAATGGCAGCACCAACTGTCCCACAATATCTTCAACTCCCTAACACAATAATGCTGGTTACAGGATCAACATCATCGCCGTTTCAAATCATCCACATTTCACTTCCTTACGGAGAAAGAAAGCAATTCCAATCGACGGAGCACAAAGCACAGAGGAATTACTTTTAACTGACGGTTTTAATGAATCACGGATCAAATTCTAATTTGTTGGCTCCACCACTAGATTCACATTAGTCATGCGAGAAATGTTCCCAAGAATTTCCCACGGTGAAAGTTTTCTTTTCGAGTCGGTGAATGGTACACACGTAATCCGTGTATTACATGGTGCTCTAACGTTCACCGGAATGTCACAGGATATTCCTTCTCATAGAAAACAATCGAGCATCATGATCATCACCAACATGTTGTGGACTAGACTTGAGACTCCAGCAGAATGCAGCAGCACTGTAGACTGTAGTCTGGTGTTTTAGTGTTCACCTCAAACTTTGTAAATCCAAGTTGTTCTCATCCAAGAATTCCACTTTCACCTCCGTGATATATCTTTGGGTGAAACGAACAAACTTTCACACTTCCCATGTTGCTTTCATGTTGATGAAATTCCTCCCTACCTTTCATTGAAATTCTCTCCACAGCCAAAATAGCTGAATATTTAGGATCTCTTTCAGATATGATGATTAGCAACACACACAGAATCCTTAATCTTATTAGTTCTTAAACTTCTGTCATCACAATAGCGAAAAGAGTTGATTTATTATTCCTACGTGGACTTGAACTTTTCCAGTTCATCTTTGAGTGACAGACTGATTCCAGAATGACACAGAGGGAATTAACCAAACCTTTTTTCCTCTGTTCCAACTGGAGATGCAGATGGATGAATGAAAGTGATCTTGCACTGATGACAACCCTTTCAGACACGCACACACAAAACCACCAGTGTCTCAGCTCAGCCGTCAGTGTGGACTGAGAGTGTGTTTTTCCACCAGTTAAGTTTCAGGGTTGCTGACTGAAGGAAAGAAGTGAAAAATTGAATGATCATCTACGTCTAGATTCTTCATTCATGAGGACATATTAGGCAGAGTCACACTTGTGTGTCACTTCTCAGTAGGCTTGGCAAGCTTTGTTCAATCCGTTCATCGCCTCTCTTTCACCTTATTACTTTCAACACTCAGATGAGACTCTCATATTAGAATGCACGGAGCGTATGTTCGCTGAGAAATTAATATGAATTACACGTCCACTTAGGGACCTGTGCATCACTCTACGACGGAAGACCAAACTTGCTTTTGAAGAACTACAACTAAGGACACTAAGGAGTATCGGTAGTCAGTAGTAGGCAAAGAATTGCATTTCTTACGTCACTTCCACTGGACTGTGTATCGTTTCATTCAGACTTTGTGGAGAGAACTGCCTCAACACAAGAGATTTTATTTCACTCTGAGATAAGGGAGATTATTATTATTATTATTACTGTGATGAATCGACGCAGAGGGAAAGTCTGAATGCTAAAAAGATATCATTTAAATTCTCTAGTGAGTTGGTGAATCACATAGATAATGATCCAGAATTGTTGGAGTTGCATTGATGATGGGAAGACAGAGAAACACTTCCACGAACACACACACACAAGACAACCTTTTGTGGATGTTCTAGAGTAGTAGACACTTTCTATCTCGGGAGTGTTAGATGAGACTGTATGTGGAGAGTACAAGGTGTGGTATTTATCTGTCTTGAGATATGAATCATGGTCTTTATGCATCCATGGACCATTAGTAGTATTATCCGTAGCCTCCAGACTCGAATTCAAAGTCAGAAGTATCAAGATTACCATAACACGATTTGGTACCTTTCTCCATTTGACTTCTCATCTCAGACAAAAAGTAGTTCAACACAAGAAGAATTTAATCCATCTTCAACATTTATCATCGTCCTTCTTCCCTTTCTCCGGGTGAGAAGGAGTCTATACACACAGACGGAGGAGACTTTTGCTTTATACAGCGTGAGACTTGCAGGGTGAATACGACTTGTCCTAAATTACCTTCGTTGTCCTCAAGTAACTAATGTCAAAAGTTGCTCGAACAGGTACAACAGTCGCAATCACTGAATAATATGTATGTGGCGAGGAACCCACAAAGTCATAATTCAAAGTCTAGCGAAGGACGGAGAGCACCCTTCGACTTGAACCAACCCTTTCGGATAGAAGGACTTTCTCCGGGAGAGAAGCTTGACTCACGGGTACCGGAGAGAACTGAGAGTTCTACTTGACTTGTTAGCTCACCTCCCTCTTTTCCCTACCCGTTTCAGCAACTACCTACACGCCAGCAGACTCAGGTGTGAATACAAGAACAAGACGAGATGCTATGGGACGTCGGTAAGAGGTTAGGGACACAGGAACATATTACATGCGAGGCTGCACCAAATAACTCTTTGAGAGGTTCACAAGAGGTACTCAAATACCACGGCCATTCTCAACGAAAACTGTCCAAGAAGAAGCTTCTTTCACATTGAAAGAAGCATCACATTTAACGTCAACACAATCACACGCATGGATCGCGGCCTACGTGATAAACCCCTTGTGGCACAAACTAAAGTAGTCTGCCTTCAGCGATTCGAGATGTTCAAAAAGAAATAAATGCGGCCTGTGTCACAATGTTCGGAGTCATGAGTATTGCTATTATTGCTCCACAGCTTTGAGCTTAAACCTCCATCTGACATCGGTCAATATGTTGTTCCTACTCCAGACCTAACCTTAAAATTTAACTTTTCCTGTGTTCGATACGAATCACATTATTATACGATTGAGGGCTTTACAGTAAGTAACACAGCAAAGTGGGCGATCGGAGAGGAAAGTATTACACTCATTGTTAAATGCACACGTATGAAAGTATTAGTCTCGATTTCGATTCTCAATAAATCATAAAGGAGACCTTGCTTGCTCCACTCTGTTCACATACATCAAACTCCGCCATGCATTGCTGCCAACTGCCAGTGGCTCCAGTGCAGTGGTAGTTATTAGTTCCAGTTGACAATCCCAACCACCTCATTCGCGATTTTAGGAGGATACAGTGACTCGTGTGTCGTGCGGAACAGTAAAACAGTAATCTAAATGCGAATAAGGATGCCAAGTTACCTGAATCGTTTATGAAAATACAATAGACCAAATGGAAAACGCATTTGACGATAGTATTTCGCTAGTGACTCTGCCTGAGTGAACATTTAGAACTATTCAAACTCATGTTATTATGATACCCTATACTATTCGCTTGAGAAAGAGTTTCTCATCACGCAAATTGTCACAAAATCCTTCACCACACTTTCTCCCCATTTCATACGCCACTCTGAATACCAGCTCATAGTCACTTCCGGTAACCATGCATCATTTCTCATAGCCTAGATTGTTCTTTCACTAAGCTCACAACGTAGTGTGAGTGTTGGCTAATGGGTTCCTTCAACAAAACTTTACTTGTCGTTCATTTTTCAAACTAAAGGACCCTGTGTGGTGTGTGTGTATCAATATCAGATTTATAACCTCTGCTGCATCGAAAGGCTGCAGCCCCTTTCCACTTTGGCCAATGGTAACAAAGTTTAAAATGGAAAGGTGCATGTGAAGTTTATGGCTCAAGACAGTTTTTTTCTTTCAGATGGTTGCAATAATATCAACGTGACTTAGTTAACTATTCCTGGTAAAATTATGAGCAGCTATGTAGGGACCTATATACACTCTTTACGTAAGGAAATTTAAATAGAACTGTACTGACCTACAAAGCTAAACGATTGGCAGTGCAGACCCACTGAAATAAAGATAAGGAAAGCAGGTCGCCTATGTTTCACCTGAACAGTCTCAGTGTAGGGAAAACTCAACTCTCCAACCGTACACACACATAATACAAGTTGCTTGCAGTGAATGAGTAAAATCGGATAAATAGGAAACAACACATTGACTGAAAGTAAAAATGTAATGCTGACTGATTCTTTCACCCTTTTCACTGCACGCTCAGTTGGTATTCTTTCACAGTCAACATTACTGAGCAGCGAAGTAACTATTCACCCGAGTCAACCTACTCTCACACAAGATAGTTTCGTTTTTACACAGCATTAATTTGATACCAATGTAACTCGATTTCGAAATGAAACTGGAGCTTTTAGAGAGAGAAAGCAAACAAATGATACGGCCAGCCTATACTTTTCTGAAAGTGTTTTTGATACACCAGTAAGCAATTTTCCATGAAGGTGTTTTTGCCTTAATAAAAACGAGTCTCTGGTCGTGTTAAATATAGACTGGGAAGATCATAACCGTTTCTCTGGTTTACTAGTATACTTACATATCAAGTCGTGTAAGGTATGGTAAATACTTTAGATTCCAGTTAGCATTCGTAGTCCCAAAAGACACTTTAACAAACCCACAAGGCCAGCAAAACCAGGTCTTGCATAGAAAGCTACCCTACATTGCCGTGTTTTATGACCAACCTGAGTGGATTTATTACTACAGCTTCCGATCTATTACTGATACTTGCATAAATGCTTTAAGGTATCCTGAAATATTTTCAAGATAAAAACGCCAGCTATTTTAACTAGCAACAGTAACTAGCAGTATGACTTGTAGCACATGCTGCTTTCACTACTTTCACAGCACAATAGAGCATATTATTATGAGATCATTTTATCAGTAAACTGTGACTTTCTATTTATGCCAGAAACTACCTCAACACGACGGAAAGCACAAGCGATAAAACAGTATCAAACAATATCGATCTTCCATCTTAATAATATACCTTCTATACTAAGCTAAAATGATCGAGTAGAAAAATTCTGTCAACATTTTATTAAATGGTTTTTTAGACTTTCAGGAACACTTCTAAAATTTCATTCAAAGTTTAAACAATTACACAACTTAAAGTTCATCTAGTTTGCAGCAGATTGTCAGAGACATTTCAAAGGTCAACTTCCACTTATTATAAGCAATATGGAAATTATCAATCACAATCTTTTGATCTGCTTATAATTATTATTTTGATAACAGTGGCCAGAAAATTATCAAACTCAGACTGCTATAAGTACATATTATAGAGCCCCAATACTGCTATATTCATTCCGTGTCGCAGTCAATTCAGTCAGTAGTAAAGTGAAATATTTATAGGTAACTTCAAACGATTCGATATTCGGATGGAACAAGTTATTGTTACCGACAGGACCACAGAACCACGTACAGTGTGAACCTTTCTGTCTGTTGCAATGTGGTAGCAAGTCTGCGTTTTAAGTGTTGTGAAACAAGAAAGCTATATGACACAACTTCAAGTTATTGTCCTTTCAAGGTAGAATCAATAGAATGCTCAAACTACACATTACGTTTGTTAATCAACAGAGTCAAACTCCAGTCCATTGGGAACATTTTTGTCACTTTTCATTTGTCATATTTGATGTCACTCATACATCATTACACGCCGCTTGTTTGCACTCCCTGAAGCACTTCCGAAGAGATACTTTGAAACGGCGTGTGACAGTAAGCCTGGAGCCTCTAAACAAACCAAGTCAGCTTTGTAGTAAAAGGATCAGGTTGACGGTGAAAGAGACTCTCTGAGACAAGCTGAAAGTACGGTTAATGGTTCAAACACAGCGAATGCCAATCCACCGCGATGAGGAAAAAGTATTATGATGGCCAAGGTGAAAGTTGTAAAACCATCCGGCTTTCTTGAAAGCTTCGTCAGCCAATTTAGAAGTTACTTTTCATTCCTTTTCAGAGTCAGTGAGTAGTATCTACTTCTATCTACATTGATGGCGAAGCGATCAATTCTTCCATACAAATCAATACACCATTAGTCTGTGTGTATTTGTGTGTGGTGATGTTGTTGGTCGTACGTGTGTAAGCCGGCAGTAAAAGTGTACTGTTTCGTTTCAATTGCAATCACATTCTGAACAAAGAAACAGTAGGGGAAAACAGGAAGTTTTTACGAGTAGGATTAAGTGTGATACATCAAGAGTCCTGTGCCTTTTATATTCATCAGCTCCTTGCTCGCATTATTAGATTGCTGGGTTTAGTTTGAACCAAATACTTTCACTGCATCTTTCAAATTCAATGTAAGCTACATTAACCAAGTTCTCGCCTTTTCTGTCGTCATTCCTTTCAATGTCCCATGTTCCTATGTAAGGAAACCCGCTGACTGAATCAAAAGTAGAGCTTACCACTCGCAACACTAACGTACAATGCCTTTCCTCCGCGAAATGTCTCCGAAGCATGCAATCAAACCTTGAACAAAAATTCATTTCTACTTCCTCGCACCACACAAATTACCACTATGCAGTACACAACATCACTGCTTTCCTTCGCTGCTATGTACTGAACTAGTTTTATTTGTCTTTCACTCTTTAGTATGTTCTGTAGCCTATTAACACACATTTACATTTCCTAAAGAATGCGAACAACTCAAGTTGATATTGCAAGTGCAACATTTTGCACACGCATTTTTTTAATTGCTAAATTAGCAGGTGCAATTGAGTATTTGCGGGTTTGCGTTAAGTCAAGACATAAAGCATGAAATACGTCCTAATAATTATACTGTGTGCTTTAAAAAATTGTCAAAAGCTGTCATAAATTTCAAATGCAGCAATTGCACAAACTCATTTCTCATTGTCATTGAAGTGCCTAATTCAGACATAAACGGTGGAAGGTGCAGCTAATATGAATTAACTCGAACTCAGTGCTTCCGCCATAGAAGGAAATCAATTAACATCAAACTCCACCAGAATCTACGTGACCATGTTCTTTAACGCCCTTCAACTGCTCAGAGAGCTGCAAACAGCAAACGAAGGTGATTCTTGATATCCATCAAGAACAGTTACGACTCGAGACACGCAATAGTTTTCTTGTTTAATTCACATTTCCATACTAAAAGTAATTCTTCTACTTCAGAAGTATGATTACCAGGAACTCCTGCTTTCACTCCAAACGTTAACTGCCAAAAGAACATAATGTTAACGTGTCAGAGGAGTCTATATCACCTTGAGAAGTAAGTCAAGTTCATATCTTCGACTTAACAGAGGTAACTATAATAATTATATAAAACTCTGGTCTAGAGAAAGCCCATTGAATTTAGCTACAAAATCACACACTGCCTATTGTATTGAATTAACTTTTGCTGCCAAGTTCACTCAGTTTACCGGTACAACAAATTAGATCTGATTAGAGTGAACTCTGAGCATTAAGTCCATGCATTATGCTTTATGCTTTCATCTGAAAATTGGGAGTAGATAAGGGCGATTCCAGAAGGTACGGCCACACCTATGCGACATATGGATTAAAGCAAATCAAACTGTATCGTAGAACAGACGGAGGTTTATGACTGAAATAAATGACAGTCTCATTTGCAGCTTCTGACACACGCAATGCATTCCAAATAGAGAAACTATCTCTTTACTCGGACACCCTGCGATACTAAATGAACTTTAGTCACAGAATGCTTTCACCAACTCTCTCCTCGTGCTAAACCCTTTCATGTATTCGTATGCACACCCGTCCTAAACTAACAAAACAAAAATGGTGAATTATCCCTTTGCATGTCAATCAAGAGCTTTGCTATTAACACACCGCTGTGAATTTAACTCTCAGAGTTTCATAAACTCAGGATGCTGTTTCATCCGGCTTACGTTGCATTTAATGCGACTAGCAAAATAATAGCTCCTCTTTATTCCGAGGGAAAACTGTTATACAGAAATGGATGGCCAGAACTCGTGCATTCTCGTGTATATATGATACTCTCCTATCGCTACGTCAGTATATTCAATTGCAAAAGTAAACCTATTTGATTAGTTTAGCAATATGTCCCAAGTCATGGTAAACACAACTTACCCTTTGTCATACAGTGGACAGTAAGGCACCGAAAGACCTCGGAGGAGCTCCCAGACTTGATTAAAAGACCACTCCAGCAATGGAGAGACGCGCATTACTTGCGGCCAACTTGGATCTGTCATCTGTAAGAGAAAGTACGAATGATTATCTGTATATGTGTAGGCCGCATATACGTAGTACGTAGTAAAGTAAATGGACCTGAATGGAAGAGAAAACAAGAATCAAAGATAGCAGAAGATCTGGGTAGGAATTCAATTGGGAGTAAAAGTAAAGAGGGAGGAACAAAAGAGAAAGGCATTAGGAGAAAGCCTTCAGTCTCACTTATCCAGATTCAACATTCAACTGATTCAACCACCCACACACAAACTCGTATAGCTTCGAACAAACACACGTATCATTTAATAAGTAATGAATGAATGCCATTGCATGAACAACAAAGCGTGTGGTTTCCTTTCAACTAGAGAATTGATATTGATATTTTCAGTGTGAGAAGCATGATTTGTCAGAATCAGTAATGTTTGAGATTTTGTGAGTGTCCCTGTGTGTGCGTCTATCAGAGGAAGGACCACACTGGCTTTGTATTACTCTAATGGAATTAGATGATCAAGAAGAAATAATATTATTAGGGTTGCAAACCTGGAAGAATGCTAGATTTTTTCCACTTGGATCTGACCGCCGAGTGCCCATAAGAACTGCTTTCATTTCCGGGTGTTCGGCCAAAGCCTGTCGTAAACCGTCTTGTATTGGTCCATCGTAAGTCCACATCTTCAAGTTGTACCTGAAAAAAAGAAGAAGCTTGTGGAAACCCACTAATAGGACAAGATGTGGAGTTCGGCTAATAAAAACTTTATAGCAATACATCATCACCATTGTAAATCCTATGTCGAAAAGATAAAACCTAACTTTTCAAATCACGGGATGTAGCAATAAACTACTATTACTGCTATTCGTACAATGATCTACGTGAGGTATTGGTATCTCACGACCCCTCACAGTCAGCAGTACTCCCTAAACTTCATTCGTACTTTCCCCTTTTTCATACCTTGTCGGCTTAAGCATGACGAGTAAAAGTAAATTCTCGATTGAGACGACTACATCTTGTATTTTTCGACTTGGTTTCATATAGTCCAGCCAACCAGCACTTTCTCTCTCTCTCCTCTCTCCGTTGGCAGTCACCTAGTTTCGGTTTGCGAAAAAGGTGTTCGAGGTAGTTTATTGCTTGTATAGGATGAATTATATGAACCATCTTGAGGAGAAAAATTCTAGGAAAAATTATACTTCTCGAAACGAACGCCTTCAAAAAGTTCAGACATGAATTAATACTTCTGGAATTTCGGATACTGCGTCAAAGCCACAGAGTGTTATCAACAGAATGGATTTATTAAATTCATCCTTCCTCTCATCTCACGTAACGGTTTCACTTAAGTTCCAAGGGATTCAGTAAGATTTATGCGATGGATATTCGAAGTAGCGTGAAGTGGTGCGGCAGAGCATTGCGTTTCATTATCAAGGACTACAGTCTGTATAAATTAACTTAATACACCGGGAAAGTTTTTATGTGTAGCCTCTTCATTACTCTCATTCGGGAGAAAGTGGTGGGAGGGCAGAGAACGAGAAGGATAAAGATCATGCTTTTCGTGCAATTCATAAACCAACTTTTGAAGGGCAGCGTTTTCATAAATACGGTCCTCAGTATTTACAGTCTATTATAATGCCTCAGCAAAATAAATTATTCTACCAAACCTCTAGTCCCAGTTCTGATGAAAGTCTGCATGCAAACTAGGCATGCAGAAGAGCTAACGCCCAAAGAACTGGCTATGAGCAAATAAGCAAGTATAATAAGTACTACCTACAACCGCTACACAAAACCAACGTACGTAAGTGCAGGCTAAAATGTCATACTACATCAAATAAATGAGGTTTCATCCTACCAAATCATAAATAAATACTTTGTACCAACAAACCACCCAAAGCACTGGGAACAAGCGGTCCCAAAGTTTTCTAGGGCTTTTTGATCCTGAGTATGTGTCACACTGTCAGAACTCACAAGTCCTTCTGGTCAACAATGATCCCAATCTTTTTTCACTCGTTCAAAAGCGACAGTTTTGTGGCGTCTGGTTACAATATTTGTATAATTATGTGTGTACTCTTGAGAAGTGAAAATATGCATGGCCGTCAACCGTTGTGCATTGCTAACGCTCGTAATTCGCAATATGTTAATCTATATGGCTGTAATATAAGACATTAAGTGTGTACTGCACTTTCTGCACATACCTTGAGTTGGCCTCTTGAATGAAAGCCTCCATTTCAGGAAAGGGATTGTTGCTTCTAATGCAGAGAGCTTGAAATTTCTCTTCAGAGTTGGGCAGTTTCTTGCTCACCACAGCGTGTACCAAATGAAGTAGAGCTGTACAGTCCTTTCCCCCGTTGAAACAAATCCATAAATTCTTCAGAGAATGCCTCGAGAGAGCTTCTTCAATAGTCTGCAGAGAAATACGACAGCATTTACGGCTTTTATAATTTAATTTGGTCCTGTTCACGACCATCATTATTAGCTATGAACTGTGTGTAGAAGGGGTGGTAGCGTTTGTGAAGGACAGGGAGACTTACGGAGACAGTTTTCGCCACAACTTCATGGAGTGGATGTTCCTCATTCTCAACAATTTCATAGACTTTGGTAGCTGCTGACTTGCACGGTTGATCATCATAGTCGACGAGAGAATTAGGTGGCATGACTTGCTGCAAAAACACCCTCGCTTCTTGGACCTTTTCAGGAGAGTTGGATTCCATTGTGAGCCTAGTTGAATAGTACAGATTTCCAACAACAGGATAAGAGCCAAATGTGACGCTATCTGTGAATTTTTCTACAGCCAAATCTATCTGAGGCGTGATGGACAGCTCATCTTTATTCAAGTAAATCACCCCACTGTGAAACCGATTGCTCCCTTCACCACTTCCCGTACTATTCCCTTCATCCAATATAGATTTCATCCTGGGAAACATTTTCTCCAAGAATTGAGGAACCCCAGGAAAGACATATACATTCTGTACAACGACGATAGGAAAGCTTGCTTTTGGTAACAATGGATCGAAGACCAATTTAGCACTTGCTGGTAATGCTGCCATTCGCATGATAACTTCTCTCTTAAAGCCTCTGTGACCCAGCCATTTGTCAAACAATTGAGCCATTTCTTCATGCAATTCCACCGATTCATCGAATGCTTTTGCTACTCCTAAATATGTCATGTCATCATGCGTAGGCCCGATGCCTCCTGTTGTGAACACTAAGTCGTAAGTCGATGAGAAGTGTCTAACTTCTTGAGCGATTTCATCTACACCATCTCCTATGACGTTAATCCTCGCCACTTTCACTCCTAGTGAGTACAATTCTTTACACATGTGGTATGAATTCGTATCTTGCACTTGGCCCTTTAGAATCTCATCCCCAATTATTATCAACCCTGCTGTTTTCACTTTCTTCTTCGATGTTGACGATGGAGTTGGCAACCCTCCGTTTCCCCCATTCATTATCTGTCTCAAGCCCAAAGTCTGCACACAAAAAATTAACACATATTCAATCACCTATTCCTCTATTTGTTTGGTTGGTGGCATTGATCGCATTGTGAGCAAAAAAAATGAACAGAAACTTTAGCGGATCTAAGCACACATCTATTGACTGGGATAAAGTATCATGCAAGATTGAGCTAATGAAAATTACAAAAACTAGAAATACTAACCTCTTAGCTAGTTAATAAAAAAAATATGAATACCTTATGATAATAATAATATGATTGATGCAGTAGATCCCCAGAGTGAATTACAATGAAGTGAGTCTAGACATTTTGACAGATTTCTCATAGGGATTTTTCTAGCTTTATCAAAACACTTATTACTTCCGTAAAAATACAACTTGACACTTGACTGCTTGCTTACTACTGATACAACGTTCATTACTCGGTTAACTCATTGGTTATATTATAGTTTTAACACAGTACAAGTAGCGTGAGAAATATTTAGCTATCGTTAGAATTAGTCTCACATTAAATACAATAATATTATTATCTAATGAATGATATTGATATATAAATAAACTTGTCTTCATTTGAAAAGGTCGAAAAAAAACCAGCTTAAGTGGCGTTTGTATCGGGTGCTGCATTCACCATTACTTTGTGTGGTAACAAGAACGAAACTCTATACATTTCTTTGTTGGGGGCAACATTTCTTACAAAATGGGCTTCTATATCTTTGCTGCTTCCAAACTTATAGTTGAGTTTGCTTTCAACCAAAGCTACGGCTTTTTCTTGAAACCCTTCTACATCTTTGATGAAGCAATACACATGTACCATTACTTTAAGTTTAGAACTAACTATCTGCTTGTCAACAATAGATAAGATTCCCCAAAAGGCGTCTAAAAATTCAACCGCAATAGCTGGAAGATTCATTGCTACATGAAACTTTTTGTTGGTCAGGTCAAATGCTTCTGGTTTATCCAAATCTGTTGAGGCTTTCAGTCTGTTTGTAAGGTCTTCAGCTAAAGTCGTTCTGATAAAGTCTCGGCCGTCTTGGTTAAAACAGCGGACATGAGTTTGAACCTTATTCTTCTTAACATTGTGTTCTAGCCACTTGAAAGACTGTGGGTTTAAGTCATTCGCCAAAACATTACACCGTTTCTTGCCAGCAGGAATAGCGAAAGGTCCAACGCCAGCGAACACATCGTACAATACTTCATGAGGCTCCAACAATTTGACAAGACGCTCGTGTTCTGAAGATAGCCTGGGATTCCAATACACGTGAGCGAAGTCAAACTCATATTCACATCGGTTTTCTCTCTGAATAACAATTGTGTTCGGATCTCCGGCAAGAATTTCCATTTGGAAGTTTCTGAACGTATTGTCTATACTGCCTAGTTTATTGACTACAGTCTTCGCATTGGCGACTTTATCCAACAATACCTTCCCTATAATTTGCTTATATGGAAGTTGGTGGTCCCTAAGATTCAGATGAACGATTTGCCCGACAGTTGAGAAACTGGACACCTTATCTTGATCATCTGGCAAAATAGAATCAAATATTTGATTCCATGACCAATTTTCATACGTAAATTTGACTGTTTCTTGTTTGATTGCGGCGATAGCTTTGGGATCGATTCGGAGTTGTGCAACAAACACTTTGAGATCCTGCTTCTTCACAACTTCAGGATTAAGAAGTATTCTTTTAGTGACTCGACTGCTGTTATTCTCATCCGCTGATGAAGCTTCATTTCTTACGACTTCTTGTACTGGCTTGATGCCTGGAATTTTCAGTAGATAAGGCTTAACTTGTCGCATGACTTCTGGGTTCATTTGGTCTTCGTAAATCACTAAAGCTGGAATAGATATGTCTTTGTCAAAAGCTGAGGTGTCCAACTCAGTCATTTCTTTTCTCATTGGAGGCCACAGAAGCTCCTTTCTCTTAGATAGCATTGCTGACTGCGCTGCTGTCGCGTGTCCCTCGGACTTCCCAAACGCTCCAGGATATGATGAGGTTCTTCGACGCTTCTTCGCCTCAGGCTGACCAGATGTCCCATGACTTTCCATCTCCGTGCCTTCAGATACTGACTCACACCCGGACGTCTTCTTTATTGATACACATCAAAACAAGCAGTTTTTAATTACACTGACAGTCAGTCACATCACAACTTAACTCTCACATTAATTTATTTCCTGTCTGTAAAGCATAAACTTCAATAAACTATCTTGAGATACTTCGAAATTGCGAAATAACCTATCTTTACACCTCTTCCATCTCTACCTACCTACCTATACTGATTCAAATTGGGCAAGATCAAGGTGATGGATTTATAATAATATCATGCATTCATGAAAGGCTAGTGCAAATGGGGGCTGTGGACTACAGATTACAGATCTGGGCGATTTCATGCAAATTGTTAATAAATTTGATTTGATATTCGACCGACACAACCGTAAGCATTAGAAAAATTACAAGCAAAATCCCACACTAACTTGTATACATTTTGTACAAAACAAATTCAGCTATATCACAGCGATGTCGTACCTGCTTTATTGACACTGACTTCAAGGACGATAGTTGGATAGCTCGGCAAACAGACGGAGGGACGGAGGACGTGAAGACAGTGGAATTTTGTTGTGTGATGATATTTCGAAAAATGATTCTACCCAAGGAGTAAGAGCCGGTAATTCTTAATCTGGATGATAAGTAAACAGCCATAAACACGACAAGACTCCCAAGCGATCGAAAAGTGAGGGACTCTTCTGGCTCGCAAAGAAACAGGAGACAATAAACAGAGATCCGTCCTTATCACAGACTCATGTGCAAATCTGTCTTTGCAAAAAGAGATTATTTAAATGAAGATTAGCGAAAGTTGGCCAAGTTGAAATCATTCGAGATTCGAGACCACCGAGACTCCCAGCAGAGACTACAAGTTGAGCTCAATGTTTATTTACGCGCGAAATTTTTCTCACTCTGCCCCGCCACTCGATGCCCTCCTTCTCCAGTGTTTTGTTTCCTCTGCTGTTCGTTTGAACTGGAAGGACTGGAGACTCGGGAGGAACACATGTACGGACGGATTACATGATTTGCGGATACGACAAGAGATCTTATTTCGGAACTTGGAACCTCTAATTGGAGAGCAGGTAATTATTTGATATCTGTAAGTGTAAATGACCTCGATATTTACATCGTTGTTTACTTGGATAGGTCTGGCTGATTAATCGAACTGATCGTTGGAAACATCTCGGTATTCATGTTGCCGTTCGTGCTGCTGGCGTTGACTGAAATGAATGCAACTTGGGACTAGAATGTCGACCGACAGATTTGAAAAGGAAATGGAGGAGTTCCCGTGGCCCTGCGAATTTTGTGAAAAGAAGTTTCGAATTCGTCCGTCTTTGCTGGACCATGTTCGTAACAAGCACAAAGGGCTGAAGTTAACTCCAACACTTCTCCCGAGAAAGGTGAGACATACTTGCCATTTATGTGGACAAGATTTCCGGTTTAAAGATTCGCTTCATCGACATCTTAACGACGAACATCAAGCCAACTTGAAGAGGACCTTGAGATGTCTTGGGAAATCTGTAGCAAGCCAGCGGAAAGAAAAAGTAAGTTCAAGGAAACGGGTTCAAGACAAATCGAATCAAAATGAATCCTGGATGAATACAGAAACGTGTGATGAAGATCCTCAGAGTCCACAAGAAACAAAATGTTCGCTGTGTCTTGGACAAGTCTCTTCAAAGGAAAACAGAGATGATGGAAATTTTGAAAATCATTTGTCGGTTTTCCACCTAGTATATTCATTGCTGGAAATTCCATCTGAGATGATTGAAAGCTATTTGTTTAAGTATGGAAACCCAATGAACTGGATGGTCCTGTGCAACTCATGCAACGATATATCTAAAGAGGCTGAACGCATCAGCAAAAGGATCGTTGCATTGAAGTATGAGTTGAAACAACTTAAGTTTAAAATACTAGTGCCTCTAAACATCAAGTTGGAGCTAGGCGAAGACGGCAGGGTTTTGGAGGACATTGGAGGGGCTGCCGTAGAAATCCGGGAATACATTCAGTCAAGTAAGTACTCTCGAAGTACACGAAAAGAATTCCATATTACGTTTACTTTGTGAGGCTGTACACTAGTTTTGTCGTGATTGTATTAGCAGTTCGTGCGCCCGAAATGGAAGATAACTTGGACGAATTTGTAATTGTGGGCATGGGACAAGAAGAAGATACGATGCCAGAAGATGAAGAGCCCATCAATGAAGCATGTGATTTTACCTTCAGCCCTCTTACTTTTTCTCACAACAATGATGTTTGGGATAGCCCAGAAGAAGTTGAAGAATACTGTGGTGCAATAGAAGCAGATGAACCAGAAAAAAAGCTATCTATTTCACCTGTTGCTAATTGTGAACGGGGAATCGAACTCACCGGATCTGAATTGGCTAAGCAGTATCGTGTTAGAAATTTGTGGAAGTGCCCGGTGTGTCCAAAGGGTTACAAAAAGCAAAGGGTGTGGAGAAACCATATTTCTCGCCATCATAAACCATTTTTACTTCACTTGCAAAATGAAGTTCCTTCAAATCATATTTGCCAAGCTGGGAATTGTCTTCCAAACAAATCACCAGCTGACGGTTCTAAGCAAATCAAGTATTTTAGAACTGAACGTACCAGAAAGCAGAACCTGCGAGAATTTAAAGATACCGTGGACGTCAAATCGGAATCTGAGCAGTGGAGTGACAATGAAGAAGGCAAAACTGCTACTCAACCAGAAAGAAGAGGTGAGCACATACTATTCAGGAAAAAGTTGTAGTTTTCTTTATCTAAACCTTCCTAATCCCCAAAGAAAAAGGTTTTGCTACCTGAGTTCCCCTGCAGTGCCCAAGAGAACTGTAGCTTCTGTCTCAGTAGTATTTACAATTATTATTAGTTAAGATTAAGTTAAAAATATATTTTCGAATTTTATGTTTGGTTATGTATTTGTTAGGGAATGTAGGATCCGGAGAGCCTAACGATACGGATACTTCTTGGAAGTGGGACACTCGACCTCGCCGTTCTGTGACTTTGAAGAAGAAAATTAATTATTCGACTATGGCAGATTCATCGGAGGTAGAGGCACCCGTAGCAGAACAAGATTCAGACTGGAGTAGTACAGATGGTGACGATGAAGTTGAAGACGATCCTAATTTCGAAGATAGGGGACGAAGAAGACACAGTCTCTTATCACGTAACAGGTAAAGAAACTAACGGAGTTATATACGTGATAGTTGAGGTTGAGACTCGCAGTATTCTTCAAGTCGTTCGACAATTTTATGTTTAAAGCAAAGATGTTGGATCTGAAAGGCTGTGGCAGTGTACGATTTGCTCAAATGTCTTCGGCGTGCTTAATTCAACACAAGACCACGTAAGGAAAAAGCACTTGATTGAAATGGAAAAGTCTGGACTTAAGACGAGAGCATTCTGTAAGTACTTAGGAGATCCGGAAGACTTGAAGTCAGAAAAGAAGTAAGTAATATAATTTAACCAGTCATTGATTGTACAAGCGCTGTGGTTATTACCTTTGATTTGATTTGCTTTCAGTGAGGAATCCGACTCGAGAAAATTATGGCAGTGTACAGTTTGCTCACATCGTTACCTATACTTCACTTCAACACAGGATCATGTTCGAAAAAAGCACTCTATTGAGCTGGACAAAACTAATCTTAAAACAAAAGCGTTCTGTAAATACTTGGGCAATCAAGAAGATTCGAATATCACGAAGCGAAACCCTGGATCTACATACGTGAAAAAGAGAAAACAGTAAGCATGCTGTGATCGAAATGTTTGCTTGTTTATAATTACTTGAGTTGCGAATGTATAACACAATTTCTAATCGCTTGTGTTTATAAAATATTAGTGAGGAATCGGACATGGAGAAGTTATGGCAATGTACAATCTGCTCAAGCAAGTACATTCTTGAGAAGACAGCACAGGATCACGTACGGAAAAAACATTCAACCGAAGTTGAGAAGTCCAATCTTCCAACCAGAATGTTTTGTAAGTACACGGGTGACCCAAAAGACATAAGAAAAACACAGATTTCGCGTGTCAAGCAGGACTGGAAATGTACTGTTTGTGGTGCAAAATTTTCTTCCCAAACATCAGCAAAGAATCACTGTGATGCGGAGCATGAAGACGAGATAGAACGAGCAAAATCAGAGGGAAAAAACTTCCTTCTGTATGAGTTTGTGGGAGATACTACTAAAAGTAGCGCTACTACATGGGAATGTCAGTTGTGTGATGAACGATTTTTTAGCCAAGTGGCTTTGTTACATCATTGTCGAATAAGACATGACAAGGAAAGCAAAGAATCAAAAACTCATCTTATGCAAAATTCAGAAATTGTGGGTGGTTATGTCATACATTACAGTAGCGAAAATGCACTGTACAAGCTTCCTTACAAATGCTACTCGTGTCCAAAAAGCTACTTCACTTTAAAGGTACTTACAGACCACATAAGAAAAACCCACAGACGGCAAGCGTATCTTCCTGAAATAGGCACCGACAATCCAACCGAAACTCCAGATAATAATTCTGCAGCTTGTGATGCTGTCAACAGTTCTAGCAATATCCCAATTTCTGAAAGTTCGACTGTACTAGTAACAAACTATTCCACTTCCGCCGTCGTCAACAAAACTCAAGTTTCCAACCAGAAAAATGAAGTTGACCTGAAAGCGAAAAGCTTAATACACCGAGCTACTAAATTTTTACGAAAAAATGCGGATAAAACAGAACATAACTTAACAAACGCTGCTAAAGAATCCGAAACCTTAAATACTACGGATGATGTTGAGGAGGGGGAACACAGTAATGAAAAGATTGATGACAATATAAAAAGTAACTTGTTTTATCGCCAGCCCTCAGACTCTCCATATAAGTATCAGTGCTTATCATGTGACCTTGAAACACCACAGACGTTTAAACTGTTTGAATCGTTGCAGCAACATTGTCACACAAAACACAACCTAAGCGTATCATTAAAAACTGGGCCATGTACGGAATGGGCACTAGTTGAAGATGAAGTTCTGAAGTCACAACTGCTCCTAATGAAGTCTAGAAATCATGATAATGATAGTAATATTCCTTACTCTTGCAAAATTTGTGGCTATAAGCTTTCAGACGTCCGACGTCTTCCACTTCACATGCGAGCAGTTCATGGAATCATTGTGAGTGTCCGTCGCCCAAGACCAAGGACTTACAAAGGGAGGAAGCTGCCTGAAGTAAAAGAGAAGCGGGATTGGTTGTCGGTTGTGGAGGAATATAGAAAGTCCCGATCTGGAGGTTATGTAACTACAGCCAAAATGAAACAAGACGACGGAATACTCCATATGCGCCAGTCAAACCTTCATTATTTGAGCCAGAAATACGATGTAACTGAGTTCCCCTGTGGTCGCTGTGATCAAACTTTTGATAATTTCCACAATTGGAATGAACACGACAGGGCTGACCATTTTATGGGCTTCAAGTGCGATCAATGTGGACAAGGGCTTGCTGCGAGACAGAATCTGGAAAATCATATTCGCACAATGCATTTGCGGACGGAATTGGCTGTTTGTAAAGGGTGCAAGATACCCTACAAAAAGCAGGAGAATTTTATTAAGCACATTCGTTACGATGCAATGGAAGATTGTAAAGCAGCGGCATTTCCATGTGCAGAGAAGACTTGTAAAAGAAGAAGCTATTGTTTTACTTCTCAAGAATTCCTGGATGTGCATACAAAAGTTTACCATGAACAGGTCGCTGCTAAGCCGTTTAAGTGCTCGAAGTGTCCGAAGTCCTTCAACTTTAAAATCAAATGGATTGAACATGAAAATGTGCATCTTGGCAAAGAAGAATGTATTTGTGAGCACTGCGGAAAGACTTTCCAAGCCCAAGCAAGACTTAGAATCCACATTCGATCCCAGCACGGTGAAACTCTAGAATTTCCTTGTAATATTTGCAAAAGAGTATTCCCAACCAGAGCTGGTCTTGTTAGGCACCAGAAACTTCATCTAGCAGACAACCCTTACATGTGTTCGACGTGTGGAAAGACTTTCAAACTCCAGAATTACCTTACCATTCACATGTGGTCGCATGACCCGGATCGACATAAAAAGTATTCGTTGTACAAGCCAAGACCAAAAACCAAATCGTCTTCGAGCAGCAAGATTGGAAAGCGCAGCAAGCCCCGAGTTTCTATAATTCTTCCTCCTGGGGAAACTCTTGAAACTTGTGACTCTCAAATTTTGTCAGGAAGAAGACCCAAACGCCCACGACGAAAAAAGGATACAAGTGAAAGTGAAGCGGACTCATCTTCACAAGATATTTCCACTCGCGACACTGATGAAGACAGTCAAGAATCGCAAGAAACCTCATCTACCACAGATGTTCCAAGTTCGTCTACAAATCAGCCACAAAGTTTCCATGATATGCCAAACATAGCTGATGCTGAAACTGCAAATCGAACTTCGAGGGATTTATCCACTGTTAATTTATCAAATCTGTGGTAAGCAGTAGTAAGCACAGATTTTGCAGCTGAAGTCTGATGTTATAACTTTAATTCATGACATTTGATGATAAATTAATCATTGTAATTTGTTAGATTTAGAACATTTTCATGTATTTAAGACCTTGTTGAGTTTCCTGGTTAAATTAATTGAGTTTCATTCAAGTAATCAGTATTAATTAATTTTGTATTCTGTCAGCAAATTTGTAACATTGTGGCATTGTGAAGCGTAATATGACATCAACATATGATTATGAATTACTTTACGCAATTAAACACGAGGTTTTACGGAGAATTCCCATTTTTTGCGTCTGGTACTTGTTGTGGTTTAATCTGTGTGTCATCCATTCTTCCAAGCACTCAGTTTTTGCAGCCGTCATTCTAATACGTACTGACGTATTTCACAATGCTGTGGTAATGCTGGGGAACAGGTTCAGTCTAGAGAACTTTGGTGAATCAACTCTGATGACGATACTATCAATGGAACAATTTCCTGCCGGCTTTAGTATAAATTCTCCTACTAATGAATCATACGCCGCATTTCTTGGTGGACTTTCGTCAGACGATATTTAACATTAATTAACAGACTATTCATAAAAAGTGAACCGTATAAAGTCAAAGTGTTGATTGAGACTAGCGATAATCATTGGGAACATTTCACTGAGTCAATTGTACTGTGTACCATTACACTCTTTGCGTGGTCTCGTATACTATAAACCATCTTCATGGTTGGTTATCATTGACACCCTAATCAACTTCACATTCACAGTACTGAGCTATAAATAACTGACGGATTACTCTGAAGCTTCATTCATTCATAAGAAGTAGTTTCATCCATACTTAAATCCGCTTCAAACTGCAATTGAATTAGCAAGTTAACTGCTGGAAACTTTTACAAGTCCAAAGTCATAACAAACCTGTTCTTATTCGACTTCAGTTTCAGTATAAAAGACCAGCAGAGCTCTACTTGAAAATCATTCAGAGTCGACACTGCTACTTGAAAGCAACCTCAACCTAAAACTAAATCTCAACTTCCCTACCTGATTTACCCAAACAAGAGATTTTCTCTCTACTCATAAGTTCGAGACTTTCGAGACATTTTTTGAAAAACTCCAAAATGAACTCATCATCCAGTTTCTGCACTCGACTGGGAGGACGTGTGTGGCGTCTTCAGAAAGAGATGGTTTCATCTACTCCTGTGAAGCTTGAAGGAAGAGTCTGGAGGCTTCAGAGTCAGAACCCATCTCCACGAAGCTTTTCATCAAACTGTCAGTCATCCAGGTAAATGCTCGATTTGTTCAGAAACAAATGTAAATTCCACTGTTTGTGTGTAGACACAAGTTCATTATTTTAGGAATTCTTGCAATATCTCTCGTTTCTAAAAGTTAATTTTCTTGTCTTTTGCAGCAATTACTGTTCTACCAATAATGCATCGCTCAAAACCAATTCTGCCTTTGGGACCAGGAGCTCCCAGTAGATATGGACCTCCTGAATCCGAATCTTACGAATGATTGCAGCTATTAGAATCTCCAAGGAAGAAAAACGTGCAGACACAGCGTATTACTTTCATCGGATGCCAAGAATTAAGATCTTTCCGTCTATCTATGCAAACATTTAACAAACATTCTAGTCTTTCACTTTAAGTGTCAATCAATTTTACTCTACTGGTAATTGCTCTACTACTCGTAACTTACGATGGTCTCAAGTTGTTTATCTCAATATATTAAACTCATAAAATATTTTCCACTGCAATTATAATAATAAGGTTGTACAAATAAAAATCGAGAATAAATAAATGTGTATTTACAGTACTGCCCAAAGAATTCAATTCCTTCATAATAATAATTATAATATTTTACCCATGGATTATCATTTTCTCATAAAGGATTACATAGCAAACGCAACACAACCAAAACTGATAGTAAAGATATGTGAGAATGAATGATAATGATGATAAATTAAAATGTGCCCATCAATGAAGCTTGCTATAAGCTATAAACTGTGGGTACAAAGTCATCCTTAAGTAATGCATGGACCACGTATGGCATGCTGACAACGTATGTTTTATGGGATTAGCACTTCGATGCAACTGGAAGGCCAACTACAAGCTCTTCCTTCATAGTTTGATACTTTGCACTTGTGACTTGGAACCTGGGACGGGACAGGGCATGAAATACGTTACATGGACACATTCACACATTTCAATGAAAAAAATTATTCACGGAAAAAGTTATCCCACAAATACTCAACATCTCGAATCTTGGAGCAGACGGAAAATTACTGGAGTGACATCGGTTCACAGGGTCAAATCAAGCTGGTTCAGATCCACTATTTTCCTGATCAAACCACATTGGCATTCTCTATTCCGCCCAATTATAAAAGATAGCCATGCCACGAGTATCACAACCCATAATGCATGCATTTACGTAAATGCGGTCATTCTCATCCTGAACTTGACTAAGCTGGTTATAGGCTACACCATAATATAATGCAAAGCAATTAATCTAATGGTACGTACCAAACGCCTTATTGAGATGTACTTGTACTTTCTCATTTGTTTGGGCAAACATAATAAACATTAATTGCCTTTCAAAGTATACTTCTTGATATAACCAGATGTATCGATTATCCGTATATCTACACGTAGTATCGATCTCGATCGATAGTATTGATAAAGAACAAAGCAGGACACATATTATTTTGGACTACTTATTGCTCCGATGCCATGAACAACTAGTACGAAAAACCAGGTTTCATTAGAACGCTCGAAATTTACATATATGGTTGTTGAGACGGTTCAACATGTCTCCAGTACTACTGTTGTGACTTACCTTGGGTGCTGGAGTCGAAATAATATTAGTTTTATTACACAAAGAAACAAACCCTAAAGGAAGTGCGACTGCAAGAACAAAAGGAAAACGAATTGACTTGATTTTGGGAAATCCAACGCAGAGCATTATAGTTTACCTTCAACTTACGACACCCAACACGCTATTTTAGTTATCCCACAGGGCTAGAGAAATCTAAGATCCAGTTTCATATTACGCAAGGCCGTGCATGTTACAGTTACAAGTAACTCACACACAGTTCGAGTTGTTTCTCTCTCTCTCTCTCTCGAAGATTTCTTCCTCCTACTGAACTTTTCCCCTTTTCTATAATCTCCAACTTTCTGACGCAAAAACTTTGTTGTAAAAGTTAAATTGGTGCTAATTCACTAATTCCAATAAATTGTCTAAGCAAATTCATGATTTTTCATATGATAAACTTGCACTGTACAACACAGCGCTACTTGTTACTTGCTCAGCTCTTTTCAAGGCTAAAGGTAACAGATTTTGTGAATGAGATGATATAAACTGCAGATATAAAAGACACAGCTGAGAAATAATGATGCCTATTCCGTTGAATCTAAAGTACGAAGTAAATCCAGGGGAAATTCACGGGATTGTATGCTCTTGTAGGCTTTCCCTACGATCAGGGTTACTTTTCACATCACAACAGCTTCCATTGCCGTCAGAATTGAGATGAAGGGACAATAAAGCATCCACAAATCCTCTCTCATCGTCTCATCCTTTCACAGAGACTCGGAGGGTTGAATTGCTTATCTGCTCGTATGTATTCGTCCATGTCCAACCACTTCATTTTCCATCTCTCAATGCGCTTCAATCTTTCATGTATTTCACGTTCCCCTTAACTTACTCCCGATTTTTCTTTTAATTTGGGACCCATTTCCTCTGATTTCTACCCATTCCATCCCCAACTTCCTTTCCATTCAATGCACACGAGAGAATAAGAATTACCCAGGTTGGTTGTTTGGAGTGAACTGAGGAAGTAAGAAAACGAATTTTGTTCCAATCGTACGCAATATCTATAAATGTTCCATAAAATATAACGAATCTAGGCTGTAGAGTCTAGCCAGTTTTTATGACCGTGTGACATCCGATGCAATATGTAGTTAAGTAGTCTGTGGAAAGCAAGAAGGATATATTTACTCAAAAAGTTGAAATGTAAAAAAGGCAAGTGTTCTACTATTTGAGAACTTGACAAGCATAAAGAGTAAGGACGCAGCATCAGAGAGAAGAGATCTCACATATGAAGCAACTGACGACAAGGGACTACTTTTACTTTCCGAATAAGGGCACACTTACCCTAAAAATTGGACTTGAATGAATCAGTTTAGGAAGTGTATGTGGTCGTATAGCGTCTCTCTGCCTGCCTGCCTGCATGTTTTTTACAGAAGAGAAAAGCCGGGTAGTCCGGGAAGTTTTCCGCGACAGAGAAATGAAAAGGGAGGATTTTTATCGATCGGTGGTGGGTAGCATTTTCGGTGGGATTCGGGTCGATTCATACAATGGTCATAGTCATGATGACGAGAGGAGAAATGCAAGGGAGACAACGGGAGGACAGGGTGCTACAATATATATTCATATCCACACTTTGGTTGAAGGGAAGCACTTTCTACTCTCCGAGAGAGAGTCCATACCTCCCAACAATGGATATGTAACACTGCATGCTGAAGTCTTATATATGAGAAAGGGGAAACTTCGAATAGAGACTTCCATAGTGTGTGTGTGCCAAAGTGACGGGAAGAGGTATATTGGTCTAACTGCGGTGCAGAGACTCAGTCGAGTTGCGTCGGAGTGGCTGACACAACTTTTTCCATTTGCGAAGCTTTCTCGGATTCAGTAGATATCCTCTCTTGAGTTGGTATCTCCACACTTATGCCGAGGATACTCCGTCTATTAAAGAGAGAGTTGGCTCACTCGAAGGAAACGGAAATATTATACTTTCCAGTGTTGAGAAAGAGGGAGAGAAATCTTGTGCATTATGTGAAGATATACGTGAGCAAAGCAAACCAAGTGGCTTTCTACTTTTGTACTTCATCGTGGGCGAGCTTAGGTGCAGACAGGAGTAGCATGAATCCATTCACAACTTAAGAAAAGTATCTTAGGATCAGAGAGAGGGCAACCACTAACCAACCAACATGTATATTGCCCCACTTACCCCTTCGTAATTCTTCAGACCCAATCACAAAATGTAATTCATCCTCCGTTCGTTTTAAACTTTTACTTTCTCCTGAGTAGAACTGTTTTGCAAGAGCTCACTAAACTAAAACAAGTCTAAATGGAGTTGGTGAAGAAACTGGAGTAGAAAAGTTGGGAAGAGGGACATTTAGTACACACACTCACAAAATATACGGACAGCAGCAGGAGCAAAGAACGACACGACAGTCTGCAAGTACTTGTTCTTTCTCTCTTAGACATTTACACACACACATACACTTCTTGGTATGCATACAGGGGCAGACGTTAAGTGCTTCTTTCGTGTTATACACATAGGGAGTTAAGAAGAAAGTGCAATTGTCGAGGGACACACTGTTTTTTCCTGTTTATTCGAATCATCTACTTAGACTGCATTGTGAAAGTTGGAGGAGTTGGTGGTGGTGGTCTTAAGAAGAAGTGGAGAGACGACAAGAAGTGAAGTTTATTATGAGAGGAAGAAGGAAAGATGAGAATGCTGTGGGATTCGGTGTTTTCGGACTGGAGGACTAGTCATTGTGAAGGTGAGGTGGAAGAAGCGGCTGATGGTGGAGCGTCGAGGTTTCGTGCGGGGAAAGTGAAGGACGCAGCGAGTGCCGAGAGTGACGAGCGTGTAATTGCAGTCACGGACAATAGTGATGGTTGTTGTGGTAGAATTGAGCTCATCATTAGTGGAAATAGCAAAGGACAATGCCGTCCAAATGTGGGATTCCTCGAGACTGGAGTAAATCTGAGCAGCTGAGTGTGAGTGAAAAGCTCAGTGTCAGATCAGGTACAAACTCAGCATCAGCTCGGTACATAAATTCTGTGTCAGATTTATACGCGACTGATGAGATTGATGCACTGCTGGATGAAATCCGGGACCTGGAACCCATTAGTGTACATTCGGATGACATACAAGATTTCGAAATCGACGGCTCCGTGTCCCGGTTGCCATTTGATATGACCTGTGACTCCCGCACCTCCGTCCACTCTTGGGATTCGCATGCCCTTTACCACAATAACACAGTCAGTTCTCAATTCATCACCCCTTCTTCTTCTTCTTCTTCTTACTATTCATTCAGTTACCTGTAGTTAGACTTTCTCCTCCAAATTAGACTAACATCTTTATTGCTCTGCACTAACACCAATCACACAACCGTACTTCCTCCCGAGAAATCAACCGTCTGTACTCTGCAGGCTCATTAGTCATCCCGTTTTTCGTAACCACAATCATTATATAGTAAGCTCATTCAGCAGTCAGACTTTCTTCCTCTCTTCCCTCTGCCTTTGTATATTTACACACCGTCGTCTTCCTTTAATCTCTCGTTAAAGTGTACCACCTCTTACACTTAAAACAGTCTTCCCCATTGTTCCGTTTGATTACAATTAACAACCTTATCGCCAAATTTCTAGCCTTGTAGAATACATTAGAATGGAACAATAGAACAAAAGAAGTCATAGCTCATTAATACTCGGAGAAAGTGAACTGATCGGTGTGAACTCCTTTTCAGATGGAGGACCCCGGAACGAGGCAAGGTGGGCCCATCTCCGTGTATTGTGATACGAACCATTTAAAGACGCCCATTGGAATACTCAGAATTGTGCTTCTTGTAAGTTTCTTCGTCAATAAGTAATGTTTCAAAGGTTGTTGTGCATATATTCCTGTTTAATTCATAATTGCACCTGCCTCGCTTTATCTTCTGCATCTGAGCTCCGCTAACTTTCAACGGGCTCAGGTGGTTGTGGCTGTGAATTCTCATTTAGAAATACAATTGAAGGAACACGCTTTCACAGGTTTCTCCCTCCTATTCTTTTATTTCATCAATCATCAACGATATCCTCCCTAACCTCTCGGTATTACGAGTTTCGACACGAATACAGTTCTTCACTTTTGTATTAGTATTAACAAGATGCAAATATGTAGGACACGATGGGGTTTATACTTAATTAAGCTCAGCAGGGAGCTCAACGAAAGGAATAGGAGGTCGTTTGGTTTTGACAAAGAAAGCTCATGCATCATTGTGCATAATATTTCTTTCCGGTTGACTGCTCTCACTTGGAATATCTGTGACATTCGACATTATTAACGGGATTTCCTTTCCGATCATGCGAATGGAAACCTCATAAAACCTCGTGATGCCTACAATTTCGTTTCAACTCTTCTTTCCTTACAATCTTACAATGGAAGCACAAGACAAGCTTAAATTGTTTCTGCAACATCACTGCCTTACATGTAACCTTGTGTGGCTAACACTGGGAGTTTCAGTGGTACTTCA
This sequence comes from Isotomurus maculatus, assembly GCA_034696585.1. NCBI lineage: Eukaryota > Metazoa > Arthropoda > Collembola > Entomobryomorpha > Isotomidae > Isotomurus > Isotomurus maculatus. Next base: position 26,341 of record JAQGAC010000059.1, on the reverse strand, counting down.
TTTTACTCTATCGCTTTCTCCCAGACTTTCCAATTTATACATAAACTTAATCGCGCCAGCTCAGCCCTCGCAACAACCCCGAGGTTGTTGTGCCTTGTATACTTGCAAAATAATTGAATACACTACACAACTACTCTCATAATAGCTGAGATTTAACTTCATTCAATCGGTTTTATAGTGAAAGTTTAGCTGGGAAAGTGTCGATGAATATGCACAGTTGTCTGTACAAGATGAGTAAACAACACTTTGATGTGCCGGTATTTCCGTATGCAAGCATAACACTAGTCAAGATAAGTGGCATTTGATACACTAAAGATTGCGAAAGAGTGTGGATCAGTCGACTGGAGAAATCCAATTTAAGTAACGGCTGTGAGGGTTTTACTTGTCGGAGAAAAAGCTGCTTTAGAATCCACCCCAGCTATAATTCCCTCCACCCTGCATATCAGATCTTTCGCTGTAACACAAGAACTGCCTACAGCTCATGGCTACGTGGGATGCACAGACTTGTACGGAACTCGAGTCTCTCCACATTCCTACTTCTGCTTTGAGCATTCTCTTCTCTGCCCGATGATAACATATCAAAGAGAAAATAAGAAAGGGTAGATTTAATCTTTTATGGACTCTTACGTTTATATCCCGACTTCTCATAGGCGAGTGCCAGTGAAACACGAGAATTTGACTCAATTCGACATGAATTTACTGCGGCATTATGTGCGGTGTGATTTTGTTTCACCCACAATAAGCCCCGAGTCTGACAAAAGTAGAATAAGTTACATAAAATTTGCCTTGAGGTGTATCGCAAAGTGTTTGCTTTCCCATCTCCAGAAAGTAATTTTGAAAATGGATGTGTAGTGCGCTGCTAATTTATCTTTAGTTTAGAAGAGGAGTAATGGGACGAAGAAGGTGTCACGTTTCTTGTTCGCTTTACGCTCTGTTACTTTTACTTGCCTGCTTCATTGCTCACTCCTTGTACACACTAAGTGAAGCTATATGACCCACGAAAAATGTGACCATCTGGAATGGATGTGAAGAATGGCTCCTTTTCCTATTCTCATCTTTTACATCTGCAAACCTAAAGCCTGCGGTCTTTCCCAGCTTTCCGACTTCTTTCAGCTGTGTACGTCTTATATATCCCTTCTAAAGAAACTGCACAAAGCATACAATCGTAGAGTAGGGAAAGTTGTGGGAATTGTATTCATGAGCTGTGTCATTAAGTTTACTCTCGAGTTTTCAAATTGATGTGGCACTAACCAAGCCAATAATAATTGTTAGCGATGCTCTTCCAGTCTTTAGGTAAAGATTAGGAGCACCGTCTATTTATGAATAAAAGATGTGAATCTACAGACACAGCACAATAACAACATTTACACAGAAGCAGTTTAGAAGTGAGAGGAAGCTGAGAGAGAGATAAGTTCAAAGTTGTTTCACTTCGTCCCTGCATGGCAGCCTCAGTTCTGGAGTTTGTCACAAAGGACCCATTACTTCTTATTAAACTGGTCTTTCTCCCAAAGTAATGTGAAAGTGTGTAGGCGTCTTTGGGTATCACTTCTAATGATAGATACTGTCACTAATGCCAAATTATCGTTTACTGCTGCAACTCAGTGAGCTCTAGCTTGAGTATAACATGGCACAACTAACTGGAGACTGTTGAAACCAGAACCAAAGCTTTATTTCTCATGCGAGATGAAATGGAGTGCAAACATTATGAATAGTCGCACTGGCTGCACGCGGAAGTGCCATCGTTATGCTGGAGCTATTCATTATTAGCCCGGTTGGCAGTATGATATTTAAGTGATTTGATAAATTCACCATCGTAATCGTCTAACGGCTCATTATCATTAGTGTGACTGACTTCCTCTGCGTAAGGTGGATGAGTCAGTGTGGAGTAGTGGTGGAGGAGAAAGTAATCAGCCGTTAATTACACGATATCGAACCATTAGAACTATTAGAGTAACAGGACCTGGTGAAAGCTTCTCTCACATAGCAGCTGGCCAAATTACTTTTCTGTACTTTTTACCATGCGAACCAGAGCCTCCACAAGCTCCCTGGCTGGTTTCATTTTCTCCGTTCACCTACTCAGCAGTCGACCAAGTCATCTACATAATCTCCTAAAGCTTATTCCCTCCTGTCCTTCGTGTATCTCAGATTGAATAGGAATGAGTTGTTTTAATTACGAAATAAGTTTGGCCGATCTTTGGAACAATGTTTCATTAGACACTACGCACCAAGTAGTCTGGATAGCCTGGAAGTTCCACGAAGTAAAGTCTAATTTTAATAACTTTATTATTGCTTGCAGGTGGCCTCGGCAGTAAGTCTGGGATGCCTCGTCTATTCAGGGACGGCAAAGTACGGACTTTTCATGCTGCCTTACGTGGCCAGGATCCGTTTCATGTTATTTGTCATTTTGTTTAATGCTCTCGTCACACTTCTAATGCTCTTCCTTGACATATCTCTTCTGTATCATGCCTTCCCAATTCACTATCACAAATGGGTAAGTTAATAATAGAAAACTAATAAACTTTCTCTCGTGCTTGATTTATTTCTTCTCTCCTACACGCAGAAACCGACCTAAAGTCAATCTAATTTCTGCAAATTAATCTCATTACAACTGACACAATGATTGAAGTAGCGGCAAGCGTATAGTCGCTCTCCACAATCATCAAGCGTTCTCAACTTGCTTTCTCTACGATTCTCTCAATTCCCTTGAATAACATTGAAACCTCTTTGTGTATTTCATTACTTTCATTCCTTCGTATGAGTTTATTTCATTAGCAAATGAGTACACACACATACACATGATAAGTGATAAAAGAGCGATTTACGAGCAAAGTCGATTCCCTAAATTAAACTCCCTACTCCCTACACACATAAACACTCACAGAACATGCAGCCTATGTGATACACATTCTCCTCCATGAAAAACACGTCCATCACGAAAATACTTTCACCGGCTGTAACAAAAGTGCACTACTGTGAAATGGAATGTCTAACAGTAAATGATAATTTGATACAGGTGATCGGAGTGTACGTGATGGTTTGTGCAGGATTTTGTGGAGCATCAGCTCTAATAGTCTCTTCAGTTCACATATACGTGGAAAGCTTCCCGTGGATTGCTAAAGTCACGCGAGATCAGCTCATTGCTTCCAGTGTAAGTTTATCTTAATCTAATCTTTTCCCTTCAGCTGGAACAAAACGACCTACACAAGGTCTTTTGGAAGAAGAGTGACGAAAAGCTTAATACAGACAAATTGACTAGGAGGAATAAAAACTGAGTTTATATTCCAGTTTATAGGATGTGTAGAGGGTTTATATGTTTTATATCTGAGAGACTGAGGGTTGCGTGTATATATTGTGTGTAGCTACAAGAGTGAAAGCAAGTCTTTCTGACAGAACCTTAAAGCTTCCAATCAATCTTCCTCCTTGTCTTCACTTCGATTCAGGAATATCGACTGGCATTATATTTATGACCCTCTGCACTCACCAATAGCTTTGTTGATTGAAGAAATAAATAAGGTGGGATAGAGCTGGGTAGTAGTGAGAAGGATGTATTACTAAGGCGTGTTCCATAAGGAGACAGTAATTGCTGCATCCACACAAAAAGTACAATTCGGAATAAAGTGATATAAAGGAAGACAATCATAGACGTTCTGGTCTAGAACTTTTTTCACTAATATGTGTCAATTTTTTTAAAACAAAATTAGGTTTTCGGTCTGAGGCATTTCTTTTAGTTTTCCAGCTACTTACTTACTACAGTGCGAAACTGCGAATGATGTGAGGAGAAAATTTTTGTAGGAAATCTAAGAGATTACATGTTAAATATTTGATGGAGCAGCAACTTCAGAGACCAACTTCTCCGAGAGAGAGAGTGAAGGGAATGTAACATCGAACCCGTGTAACGTGGTATGGATTTCACTCTACTTGTAAACTATGGGTCTCTCGAAGTCTCCCCGAAAGGCAGAAAGTAACTGCAGAGCTTTGGGAAACTACTGTTTTAGTAAATATTTAATAAAGTTTCTCTCCCTTAGACAAACTATAAATTTAACTTTACACCGCTGTCTTTGGATTTTAAATGCTTTGTAGATGGCTATGAATAATCCGTCTTCCATCTCAGACATCATGGCTTTCTGGTCCTCTCTTATCACATGACAGAATTATTTATATACTCTCTCTTTTATTTCTCCCTGCGAAGTAGACTGGAACTTAAGTGTGTTAATAAACTTCTTATATAGTCTTGTTGAAGCTGGAATTTATTTCCTGAGTAAAATAATCCTTTCGCCGGTTTGAATTTTTGTATTTTGCATCATTCCAGTTAGAAATTTAATATTAGGCATAGGAAGGTCGAAGGCGTGTGTGCATTAATATGTATTTAGAATCCTCAGAGTATCTTCCATCTAACAATGTCTTCATAAGTTGAAGATATCCTTCTCTTGTTGTTTTTATTAATAGTGACAGAGTGACAGGAAATTTTTCTTTGTTGTAAAGTTCGGGTTCTGTGCGATAGTTAGGATTTTGGTAGTTTTAAAAATGGATAAGCAGGAGACGTGAGTCACTACTCTTCCTGTGTGAAATGTGAAACACATGCACTTTCCGAAAATTAAGTTCGAAGTTCTTCCGTGGCTTCTAGCTTTGTACATGTGCAAGCATTTCCACATCCAATCCGTCAATCATTTTTCCTGTCGTATTCTTGGAAGTTGAGTAATAATGTATGTCGTGTGTATTATAAATGCCGTAGGTTTTCGGGTTCCTGGCTGGGTTTGTAGCTCTACTAATGGCAGTTTTCGGATCATATGAACTGTGCCGTCTTCATCTTCCTCCAAGAGAAGACACTGATCAATTGACATTAACTGAAAGAGCTTCCCGAGAAATGCAGCGCATGCAGCAGCAGCAAACTTCGAATTCATCGTCAAAACGACCACAAGTACTGCACTCTCCTCCAGGAATCATGGAACCTCCCGTCTCAGCTACCGTATGGCCAATCGATGACGTTCAACCTTGTTCCTCCAAGCACATCACCTCTCCCCCCGGAAATTGCAACAACACAGGTGGACACCACCACGGTCCCCAGAGTATTGGCAGTGGACATTCACATCACGGGCACTCTATGCGATAATGAACCCCAACTAATTAACATATGGCTACTAAGAGTTTTATTATTGACCCCTCGTGTCAAGTTTTTACTCAAAGGAAATGTTGTGCCACGTGAAGCACTAGGAACAGTTTCTTTAGAAGAAATACATCACAATGTAAGCTTAATGACCACAGCTAAGCTGCCAGCTATCTGACCCCACAGTGCAGAGGATTGCACATGTCCCAAATGACTTATTAATCTTTCATTCAGTAGTCTGCTCGAAATTCAATTGCTTCATTTAGGATTGTAAAATTCAATCTAAGTACTCTGAACGTTGAGGGTAGAACTGAAATTTTAATTTGTATAACATTAGATTTTGAGTGCCAAAGATGTGTAGACTGTGTAGCGTTGATAGAATATGTTCCTTAAATAGTCGCGATTGTAATTGTTCGTAGTTCTTTACCCACTTAATGGATGGACAGAAGTGTAAGAAAAGATTTTGTTGAAGAAAGTAAGTCGTACTTCTACACTTCTACTGCCTCTGTTTTTTGCGGTGTTCTCATGTCTGTTGATACACCTTGTGGTTGTTAATGCGTCATATATATATTTGTCAGAATCATATGTATGCCATGATAACGGTTGTCCGTTCAAGAGTCCGAATTTCTAACGTTGTCAATATTCATGATGTCTATATAATGTCCCTACTATCATCCCAATAAGAATCTTGTAAAAGTACAGCCATCCATCCAAAGTGTAGTCTGTAGATTCCTAATAATTAAATTTCCCATCTGTCTTTGGACAGATACGATGAACTAGAATTATTAAGCCCTTTAAATACGGAAGATAGGTGCAGCCATCCATTTGAAATTTTATAAATTTTAAATTTTCCAGCTAATATAAAACAGTTAACAGCAACAGTCAGTCATGAGTACTTGCGAGTTAAAAGCTACGAGTATTACTATACAACTTAATTGTAAGCATTTAGACAACAGATTTTACAATTGCACATTGTGACTGGAGTAAAGTATTACACAGACCCTATCCTTAACTTAGAAGTTAATATAAATGTACGGAATGTCATGTCTCCAAATTGTGATATCCTTCATGAACCCCATCACCTGTACATGTGTGAATAGAATTCTTTAAGTCATAAGAATCTAACATTCCTGCGGAAGGGTAGAGTGTGAATGACAAATATATAATGACTTAATGTACTCAATAGTTAGTAGTAGCTATTCTGTTGGTAATGTAATCAGTAATCCCAAAACTATACAATCCCTTTAAAGATCATCTTAATCAGAAAACTGCGTATATGAATGTAGATTAAGCCAAGCCTCAATCATCGTGTTAATTTATTTTGAATTTCGGAACCGATGATTTATCCCCATTTAACATTTTTCACGTTCAATACTTGTATTGGTTTATTTTATCTCATCCAAACGGTATTGTTGTAACTTGTAACACTGAAAAACTATTTGCAAACTTTAGCTCAATGCATCTATGTACTTGAATATCTTCTCGTCTTTAATAAACTATGAAGTTTAGTTTCGCAAAATAATGACCTGATTTAATTCTGAATTGACTGTATTTACTGTTGAGAATAAGGCGAAACACTGCAATGCCCAAATAAACCAGTCTCAGCCACCTTGGGAAAACCAGAGACCTTCAACTACTGTTTGCTGCAAATTGAAAGATAGTGAGTTTAATTTACACATTTAAAAGAGTAAATTGGCTGATTAAAATCCAGTTGACTTTCGATTGCTTTATCAATACCTTTATTGGTTAGCTTTATTGATTCATTCAGATCATTCAACATAACGGTATTTTATGGAATCAGCAAGGTGGTACACAAAATTTCCCGATCAGTCTCTGAACAACTTTTCCACACTTGATATCTTAAAGTGATGAATGTTCACAAAGTGATAGGAAGCTGTGGCATGGCTGGCACACATTCGATAAGCATCAATTTCATGAACCTAACTTACATAAGTATAATTAAATCAGTGCCAGTTTATCAACCGGGGTGCTGTGATTGGAGACCTCGAAGTTCACTGCCTTCTCACAATGGAAATCTTAGGATTTCAAGTTCCAACTTTCGCACTCCTTTTTGCTGCGTTTATAGTCAGTCTAACTTACTTTATATGGTAAGTTTTAAAAGTTGGATAGTAAAATTGTTCTCTATATGGGAGTCATTAATATTAACAGGAGCAGAAAGAGAGTCCTGAATCAATGGAAGCGAATGGGGATTCCAGGGCCAGATCCGGATTTTTGGATGGGCAATGCCAAGCAGATGACGTACGGCAGAATGGTATGCGCCGTCGGTTACATAAGCTAAAAGATGAATATCTTCAACTAACCTCAATTGACTTGTGTTCATACTGAATTTTAGGATACTCTTGGAGTCCTTCAAGACTGGAGAAACAAGTATGGTCGAGTGGTCGGGTACTACATTGGACTTAGGCCTCAGATGCAAATAACCGATGCAGATATCGTGAAGGAAATATTCTTGAAACAGTTCTCCAATTTCGTCAACCGACCAGTGCGTCAGCATCGCAATTTTCACGTGAAAGATATTAATCATCTGTAAAAGATAAATTGTTCCGAACTTATAAACAGGATGCTCAAGGAGAAACAGAACATAATTTGGCGAGATTGAGAGATAGTGAATGGAAGGAAAATCGAAGAGTTCTCAATCCGTCGTTCACCACAAAAAAACTCAAATCAGTATGTGAAATCTACTCAAGCCTTTAGTCAATATCGATGCCGTAATTTTTGAAAATGTGTCCTGCACTGTCACGTCCTGGTGCTTTATTTTTTATAGTATACTTGCGTTTTCAGGATCATAAAGTTGTCTGTTAATAATTTAGCTTGCTTTCATGATGAACCAAGTTGAGGATGTTTTAATGGAAATTTTGGATGAAAAGTGTGAGAAAACTGAAGTTATTCCAGCCTATAAAACAGTAAGAATATTCCAGACATTCCAGTGGGGTAGAAGCTCAAAGCTAACAAAAGAATTCTTTTATAACAGGCCCAAGGTCTTACGTTCCAGATTATTACTAAAACTGCTTTCGCAATGGATGTTGACTGTCAAAGGAATGAAAATGTAAGAATAACTTTTGAGAGCATTTCTCATTAAAGAAGTCATTATAGGCTGAAAAACTTACTCAACCTGATCATAAAGTGACTCGTAAAACTTTCTCGGGACTTGTTCTCACATAAAAGACGAATGAAAGTACAGCTTTGGTAATTGCTTAATGTGCACTGATTGCAGGATCCGTTGTACCAGAATATCAAAGCGTGGCTCAATTATCCCTTTAGTCCTATCATTTTCCTGATACTAATGTTCCCTGGCCTCAAGCACTTTTTCCGCTTTTTACTTCGATTCGAAACGAGAAATAAAATTTTCCAACAGCTTCACAAACACATCAGAGGGATTATTAAATTTCGGAGGTCGAATCCTGAGGTACGTGCGCGTGTGGCTCCCACCGTAATCAATACATTGTGAGAGCTGCCCATAAGGGAGGCTGAGATGAAGGCCATTTTACTTCTTAAGTTTGATTAAATGCGTTATTTTGAGCAGTCTATGAAAGGACAGGCTGATTTGATTGGATTGATGATTGAAGCATCGTCTGGAAAGCATGCTATCGATCAAACAGCTGAATTGACTACCGATATTTTGAAAGAAGATGAAGGACAGAATGAGGTTTCCTCAGAGGCCAAGAGACCTACGAAACTTCAAGATGAAAATAAAATAGTTAAACTGGGAAAGTATCTTCTCTCAGGTATCGTAAATCACTGACAGGAATATTGAATTATATGACTCAGGATATGAAATGATCTAAATTATGGTAATTTTTCTAACGGTGCAGATGAAGAAATTGTGGATAACTGTATTTTGTTTTTAATGGCTGGATTCGATTCAACTTCAAATACACTTGCATTTGCTTTGCATTTATTAGCTCAGGAACCCGAAATTCAAGAACGAGCTTATGACGAAATTATGTCGGAAATTGGAGACTTGGTGAGTTCTCATTTTGAGATAACTCATTTTTATAGGTACTCATTTGCTAACTTGATTTTAAAATTCTGCAGCAAGTAATCACAGCAGAAGATTCAAAGAAATTGAAATTCGTGGAACAAATTATCTACGAAACCTTACGGATGTACCCTCCAGTACCTATGTAAGGTCATACACAATATTATTCCGAAGATTTACATGCTGAAGACACGTGTTCTGTATGTGCTCTTTAGATTTCTTCATCGCGAGTGCAAAGAGACGGTAACCATCAAAGGAATTACGATTCCAGCTGGGACAGTTGTGGAAACACCCCCATGGGTTCTTCACAGAGACCCTGAGTACTGGCCAGAGCCAGAAAAGTTCGATCCAGACAGGTAAATCAACTATTTTCCTGGAAGAATCACATTGCAAATAATAAGCAATTAATTCCATACAATAATTATGCTGGACAGGTTTGCACCAGAAAACCAAACTGATACTCAAAAGTTTGCCTTCGCTCCGTGGGGACTTGGACCACGAATGTGCATTGGAGCCAGATTTGCCTTGATTGAAGCTACCACGGCTTTATCCAAAATTATTCGCAGCTACAAAATAATCCCAGCGGAAAATTACAAGGTACGGCTGAATAATTTACTACCTAATTTGAATAATTATCGTAGACTTGTTTGATTATGTCAAATATACCATCGACTTAATAAACCTACATTCTTTTCAGGCAACTATGAAAGTGCAAGTGAAGTACATCCTCTTGAATCCGACCGACGAAATATACGTCAAATTAGTCCGGAGATGAGTATATTGCTGATGAAAACAAATAAATTGTTATTGTTGTCTATGCTATCAATTTGAACGGTTATTCTGCATGATCACGCAATCCACCCCTGGACATTGTGTTCCATCCGACATAATGAGACATAAACCAAGCTGAATCAGCTAATCAGATGCATATGAGATTACATTTCCTGCTTTCATTCCGGACCTAATTTTCTTCTTCGAACTGTGGAAAGCAGTTATGATTGACGTAATGTTTCTGGACTTCATCTACTTTTGTTCCTGACTTAATGTTCCTCTGTTTTGTCCATGCGATCGCTTTGCTCAGATTCAAATTCATTTTACTTGAACTACTCACTCACTCACAATCCTGAGCAGCAAAGGCTGCAACTGCTTCATACAAACTGATTGTAGATAAGATTTTAACTTTAGAACTGAGCATTTCTGTACGCATTTATTGATCCTTGCAGCCGTTGCAGCATGGCCACCTTGAACAATACACATTTTTTTATTATAATTTTCCTCGTATGTTGTCTCTACTCAGTGGAATGCCAAGTTTGCTCTGCTGCTGGACATCTGGTAAGAGTATTTGTATCAAGAATTTAAAGAATAGTTAATTGAGGATAAAGGGTTGTAAATTCAGTGCACCCGACGCACGGATTGTTGCAAAGGATGCTGCAAGTCAAATACCTGCGTGGAGAGTGAGTTCGTAACATCCTATCAGTTTAATTCGTGTATATATTCATGTTGTGTGCGTTTGGCGAATGTATTAATAAGATAAATTGGATACCGTTTAAAGGCTGTGATGAAGCCGTAGCTCTGGCCTCTGTACCCGGAATTGATTCCTGTGATCGCTTGCCGTGCCCTCCTGGACAAGCTTGTTTTTACAGAGAGGTAATTTTTCTTATCCCCAATTTAATAATAATAACAGTATAACTGTTCCACTTTTCATAAATCAATATTAATTTTGTATTCATCCTCATGCTTTGGAATTGAAGGTCTGTCCCCCGGAAACACCTTGTCCGCGAATGCCAGTTTGTCGCAGCATCGACAGTGGAATTATGAATATGAATAGCACTAACAACAACTACCGGTACTACCGCAACTGTGCTGGATTGTTTGACGCCAAGTTGGTCTTGTTATTTACATTGGTAGTAGTATTCTTGCAAAGCTTGAATTTCATGAAATAAATACATCATCTTTCGAAGGTAAATACGCAAGCAGGTTTAGGCTTCATGTGTAAGCAATAATAGTGTCAAAAGAAATCGTGGAAAGTAAGTAAGGTACTTAAAATGCTACTTACAAAATAATACCAGTAGTTGAGAGTCTGTATAGCCTGTAGATTAGGTATATTTTAATTTAATCTTGCATGAATGCGTCATAATAATATCATGCTGAGGAAGCCCTGAAATAAAAAGTGAATTTTAAAATCAACCTAATTCTAATCACATACAAGTACAACATATGTAACGCGACTAATACGAGTACGACAGTCTTCTTGAGTGAATAAAATATCTGACATTCATTTTCGAGATTGATTAAGTGGCTTAAAGGTGTCAAAATTGAGTTGAGATTTCTAGCCTTACAAGTGGCAAGATGCAGCTCTCTTTTTAATTGACCAAAACTAGTTGGTCTCACTTGTTCACCATAACTAATGCAGTGTATGTCTCACTACGCTTAACTAAACAAACTTTGGCATTGAACTCGACTATCAACAAAAGTAGAGAACTGATTGACTTTTCAGTGCATGATGTCAAACCTTACAGTTTACAGGTGAAAGATCGAGTTGAAGAAAAAATAAAAGTGAGAGTAAATGCCATGTCCCAAATTTCGCCCCAACAAAGGAAATTTCCCTAAACCTATTTATTCTATTAACAATATCATTTGGACAAAACTCGAAATGAATGGCTTTGTTAAGAATGGTCAATTAAATCACTTTCGATTTCGACAAAAAGAAAACTTCCCTTTCTTTTGATACAATTTTATGCAGTCAAACTTGGCTGATAAAGTTTTGCATTAACACAGTTGATGCTCGTGTGATTACACGTTGCTAAATTTCTATTTCTGTTCGTCACACTTAATAAATGCACCTTAACTTATGATGGTAGCTCCACTTGACACTCGCCGTTTTTGTATTGTTCTGATATATCCTATCTAGTGATTTTACTAAAGTGTTTGCACTTGCATGCATCATAATAAAACGTGAAGAAATTCCATATTTCTGAATTGAAATGTAAGCCAAATGTAGGCACAAGAAAGGTCTTCGTAGCATATTATGTACAGTTGTCAATGCAAACTTGAAGCTATCGAACCAACCAACTATGCTCAATTTCTATTATGATGAAATCTATCATTATTTAACATTGGATTCGCTCTGAAAATTTTACTTGTTTACTTCATCATGTAGTTTAGCTAATTCCACGCAGGTATTATACAATACATTTAGTGCGATTGCATTGACCCTAGACTAAACAGCATTGCGCTGAAGTTGAATCAAAATCATTATCAGAATCTATATAGCCAGTTGGTACAGAGGCTTGGGAGTAAGTAAAAATGTAAATTATAATGATCTTGTGGTAAGTTTAAAGTATCTGTGTACTTGTGTATTACAAGAGGTAGTTTTCGTGAAGAGCAGGTAAGCAAATCAAAAGTGAGTGTTATGGTAAGACAAAGCGCAACGGACTTCCTTCAACGTTCACTATCACAGGATACGATGAAACTTTTTTATTTCAAGGTTCTATTTAGTTGTATAACGGTGAAGTTCAAGTTTCTTCTACCTGTTCACGTCTTCCGGTTTCATTAAATAAGAATAATGTACTGGTTCACTATTGGACAAGTCCGTAGGGTAGTAATTAACGAGACATGAAGTCTACTGCGATGAATGACATAAAAATAGAACGATGACATATTCTTTACGTGCGAGTTTACAGGTAGCTGATCTTCTTCATCATTAAAAGTCTTCCTATTGTTGCGCATTCTCTTCCTGTGAATCATTCACATCTAACGAAATAACGGTGCAGCAGCTTCAGTATGCGTGAATTCTGGGATGTAGGAAATACGAATGGACCAGAGTGATGAACAAGTACGTCTTACATACTTCGACTCTACCTGTCGGATAGCTTAAAGATTGCCCTAGGAGAATCTCTAGGTAATTACAACTTACGAGGGTTTGCCAGGCAATCAAAAATTTTACTTTTGGTGAAATGAAGGTGACCTTCACACGATCTGAGTGATGGGATTGTGCGATTCATCGTAAGTAAACTGACCGACCGAAGAAAATAACTTTCCAGAGTGCAACAAGTTTTGTAACGGGACTTTTCGTTATAAGGTCACCTTTCTTACGAGTCTCTTGACCAATTCATAGAAAATGAAATGGCATGTTTCAACGAATCGTTACATCACTGCCAACGTGGCATCTTCCTTATAACAGAAATGAGTCACTCTTCATTACTGGTTTCTTGATGTTTGCTAGTGTTACATCTGCATTTACGAGACAAGACTCACTTATTATTCAGTAAATATTGACACGGAAAGTAACTGCATTTCATCATGGCTTGATTACGTGAACATGTTCACACTCACATTTGGTTCGCTTCTAAGAAAGTTTTTTCTTTGCGGAAGGGGATAATGGAAATTAGAGGTAGTAGTGGAAGAAGCTTCGAATTCTTCTCGAAACCTAACGGGTTCTCTTTACTCATATTTCACTTGCTACTCCCCAGTAAAGTCTATGATTGTATAAAAGCTCTGCAATTATACGTGTGTAGGATGTCGAGTTCAATGTTTTACAAAATCCTTGAAAAACTGTTACTTCTATGTTTTCTATCAGACTGAACAGCATTAATGCAATGCATCCTTGAATCGATCAATTCAGAAAGAGCGAAGTCAAAAGTATACTTTTTTAAACACTTGAGACGATTGAAGCTTTCCTAGGTTCACGCTTATTTACTATGAGGGTTACAAAATGTGTATTTTGCGGTAGGATAAAACGTCTTTAAAATCGCTAAAAGTAGATTCTCAATCCCCATTTAATGACAGATTTATGTACGTGTGCGCGATGCCTATAAAAATGAAAAATTAATTCCATCAGCGTGCACTGCTTCTCGTCGAGGATCCCGACAACCTAGAACTACATTGTCGGGCACTCTGAAACAGATGCATACAGAATAGGAAGATGTACAGTTTTTAAAGTTGCGTGACAGCGTTATTTTAGCCTCCTCGACCGTGATAATGAGGATAATAAGTTTGACTCGGTCGCACAAACCGACTGTCTTCAAGAAATCAGTACATCCGGCAATCAAACAAATGATACTGATCCCCTTTAACTAAACCCACATAACCATAAACTTACTAACTTAATTTCCCTACAGAGCAAAATGCTCCGAAGGCTGTCATTCTTATTGTCAAGTCCACAGCCTTCACATTGCTGAACCAGACCAGTGTTCATCAAGAACCATTGCTATTGCCCTTAGGATTCAAGTTACTTGCACTACATATCGTAATCTTCTACTAGTAAATTTTTATTGCAAATTGACATTGTCAAATCCATATTTGAACTCCAGTGGACTGTTGACAGATCGATTATTCACTTCGTTCTCTACATTAAGTAAACATCCTGAGAAGAGCTTTATTTTCATAAAAGTTTCAACCCACATATACTTACACAAGTTGTGACCTGTGGAGTTAACTCGAAGTTTGTTCCGTCCACTTCTGCATTAAACAAAACATAATCATAAATCTGTCGATTGACAGGGAGAACAGTTGAGAGCACTGGGACTATTAAAAGTGAGAAGGAATAATAATTTGAGTTCGCAAGAATTGATATCCTGCACGAGTCTCAATGCAGTTGCAACCTTTTATTCCATTTGCAAGATAACAATCAGTCATTTAAAAGTTTCTCCTACGTAACACGGAGGAGTCGATTTAGAATCATAGTGAAAGATTGATGTTTCAAACTCTCGAATTCACTTTTGATTGTGTGCTGATTTTTCATTTTTGCTAGCCTCATGTAACTGATCTTGACTTGGACTGTGTACGCAGCAGAAGTTGCCTCGTTGCAGACAGGTATCCCAACTCTGTGGATTTCATATTAAGACACACATAAACCTCTTGATGAATTCGCACAGATCGAATGAATCCCATCTTGCAAGCAATGATGTGTATACCTTACTGGTATAGAGAGAGGCGTGAGGGGTTTTGAGTGTTGATGCTACATTACTGTGCTGCATGTACTGAATGTATTTACTTACTTCTATTAAGAAAGTAAGCTAAGGTGGAAAAGTGTATAGTTAGTCTCTATGCACGCTAAATTCTCCCATAGTTAGCCGTTGATTTTAATGTCAGAGAGCGTGAAGCTGAATAAGTGCAAGTTTTGCGAGAGGGTATAAGTATTAAACCAAGTGACCAAACGATGATGCTTCCCATTCCTGTTCCAATTATTGGATCGAATAAGCGACTCGTCAGTCCTTTGATTTACTTGCTAGCAATCTCATCTATTTGTTACTTGCTTCTTATTGCATTCGTTCAAGTTCACAAGGGCAATTTAGTAATTCATCCCTATTCGCTAGCCACCGAACGTAGCAAGTCCAAAGGAAAGTACAAGCGAGAGACTCAATTCAACTCAACGAAACTTGGAGTAACGAGCTCAGCTTCCGGTGAGAGGCGCAAGAAGGAGACCGAAATCTTTGCTAGTGTGAAAGTAGGAGAAACTACGGGGCAACATGCAACCGGGAGAAGTAATTCCACCCAAGTTCGGGTTGGTCATCAAAACCATCACCCTCAGTTTGGGATTTTAGATCCCAAATTACCAAGCGTCGTGCCTTGGCCAAACGACCAGCAATGCAAACAATTTCGCATTCAGTTTGCACGCAAGAAGACCTTCAAGCCGCGGTACTACACTAAACACATTGATACATCTTATTGCATACATTTTTCAGCACTTTTTAAACCTTGCGTCATCTTTCCAGAGCCCTTGTGAGTTATCCGGGGAGTGGAAACTCGTGGCTACGCTACCTGCTACAATGCAGCTCTGGAATATTCACCGGAAGTGTATATCACGACAAGTACATGTTTTCTCGTGGGTTCCTGGGTGAAAACAAACCTGCAAATGATGGCCGAACCATTGTACAAAAAACACATCATGACACAACGTACTTAACAAGTCATCGACTACGCCAAGCTTATGTAAAATTGACTGAACTCGTGTTTGGCTACCGTGGGATCCTGCTTATAAGAAACCCGTATGATGCTCTCGTTGCTCATTGGAATTTCATCTATACCAAAAACAAAAATCGGCACATTGGATTTGCTCCCGATCAAAATTTCCCTTTCACCGGTAAGGATTCTTCTCTGCACGTTATAATTTTGTATTCAGACTCACACAAGTTTATCCCCATTGAAATCTTAACTTTCAAAGATCAGAGAGCTTTTCCCTCTGCAGTCTCAAGTTACAAAGATGAAATTGCTTTTGGCCATTCGGTCAAACTTAAACATTTAGAGAGAATGAATAACACATTTCACGTGTTTTGTACGGCATCGTCCAGTTCTGTCTCCCTATTTGGTCAAATCAAATCGAAATTCACTTACCGTACCAAAAAACACTGTAAGAGGCATTTCTGGGTTTTCCCTCAGAGGAATGTAATTTCAGATGTATTGTTCTGTTGTGAAATCACGTTTCCCATATAACCCTTTAGTTCGTAAACAGAATGAAGAAGCCAAGTCTTCTTGATATATACTATATACCATGTCTTTTTTATCGTGAAATGCATTTACAATTTTTTATCTTTTATTTCCAGATGAATGGAGAAATTATGTCACAGATTCGATTCCTAGATGGTCCTCATTAATTACATCGTGGGTAGAAAATTCCCAAAGTTTATTAATCGTTTTATACGAGAAACTAAAGAAGAATCCTCGGGAAGAATTAATTCGCATTCTGGAGTATTTAGACCAGCCTGTAGATGAAACTCGATTGAACTGTCTTCTCAAAGTAGAACACATTGAAGGTCCATTCCACAGAAACCATCATCGTAATGATTCTTTCAACTCTTCCGAAGAAAACTTGGTAGATTCCAACAAAAGGAATTCCGAATTGCTGAAGAATGAAGACATCCTGACATCTTCTACTGTCAGCTTGCCACTAGAAAAAAATATTTCTCTTGGTAATCATTATTATGAACCTTCACTTGATCTCATCATCCAAAACAATATCCAGCAAGTCAATCGTTTCCTGAGACAAAAAGACATTCCCATCCAACTTGAGTATTCTAAACCTTCTTGTTGAGTCTCTCCCATCCTAATTTAGTTCTGCCGATGATTTTTTCCCTATATTATTGGAGATTTCACTCTCTCCTGCACTCCAGTATCTGCGCCTCCTTCAATGAGTCCAAAGATTTCGATATAAGACATAAATTATTTACTAAGTTACCTGTAGAAGCAACAGTACGCGTTATAAGCAGTGTCACACGGTACCCCACGAGATATATGAATAGAATTAACTTTACGGAATACACACTAGTTTAATAACTTAAATACAGTAAGTTGTGATGCATACATATGTACAAAATTTTCTCGCGTTAACTTTAAACACTTAAATCTTATGATGACTTTAGCGTTGTTTGTCATGATGATAGTATCAAATATTGACACGATTTTGTTTGTATTAATGTTATAAACTTTAAGCCGCAGTAGAGAAGTTTCGTAATTATCTTAAGACGTTTTAGAAATCGGATTTCCAATAACAATACTTTGCGTTAATCCTGTACAATCAGCAATTTGTTTTTTCATAATTTTTTTCTTAGTTCTCACTGCCGTCAACACCAGTTCATCTATATAATAATTTTATTTACTAAACTAAAACTTCGGAATTTTCAACAAGAAATGTATTATTGTTGTAAGAAAGAAATTGAACTTGCACTGTATTTATTTTCAAAATTTAATTATTTGTTTATTGAAAAATTCTTACTCTAAAAAATAATGAAAATTGATTTATATTCATGATTATGTTGTATTTGTGAAATGCGATTGTAAAGTCACAATACACCTATGCTCCGAAATTACCTGTCTTCCTCAGATTTTCCACATGAACTTCAAATAATAAAAAATATGATCTTGTAAGTAAACGCAATTTCACACGCACTTGAGTTACCTGAATCATCGATACAAAAGTTTCAACAAGCATCATCAAACTGTATGGACGATTAAGTTTAAACAAGCCCAAAATAGAACTGAAATATTATAAGGGTAAGAAGTGGGCCGACAAAAATAGAGCTGAAGATGGATATTCTTGGGAAATTCTGTTCCACACACACTCAAATGTTTTCCTTTAAACCAATTCAGAGTTCAAAAGAATACCTAAACCTATTTGAAAGTTGAATGCAGAGAAGGAAGGAGAGGATACAGGTTCTATTATTTCATCTTAGGGAGGTAGCAGCACAACCAGAACATTTTACGGATGATTAAACTTATTAATAAAAGAACCATTCAAAACATTCAGCACAGAGCCCATTATCTCACACGGTCACTGTGTAAGATATTTGAGACTTGAGAACAATTGTGGAGAAGACATTCGATACTATTTATCTCTTTATTGAGGTTATTTTAAAAGCTGAGATAACTTGGTGGATTTGGGTGAGTTTAATGAGATTTGGTGCACTAATACGCGCATTAGGTGAACAATGACTTAAGAACTAAATTGCACGAATCCAGGAGTGTGGAGAAGAATTCACACTGAACCCCAAGAAGTTACACTTAAAACGATCCTTCTTCAGTTACTCATCCGCCCAATACAAATGGGAATGACCGAAATGAGTTGTCCAACTGAATATGAAAGAATGACAGCTTGTCCTCTCCTTTTCTAACAATACATCCATTTAAAAACACTATATACTGAATTTTACAACAACCTGAATAAGGTTAAATTTTCAACCTCAAAAATAAAAGCAAATGTGTGCGTTCAAAAATTTTAATCCATCCCATCCCATGCATCAAAAATTAACTTACTATCAATAATTTTGATTTAAGACTTACAAATGCAAAGCTCAATCTGTTAACGATTGACCATCCCAGATCACAAAAGATACAGTGCACAAATAAAATGGGTATTAAAAACAAACGCAACATGGCCTGCTTATCTTGGAAATATTTAATTGCTGTTGTGGATGAAATAATAAACGGTGATACAGATATAATGACGACAGGATGAAAGGAAGGGGAGAAAGAGGTGGAAAGAAAGGAAAGTAAATGCAACTAAAGTGGTGTAGCAGTAGTGGTGAGCTTTCAGGAGACTCTTTACAACCCTGAGATGAATGCATGGCAAGCATTCATTGAATTTAAATGCCTACATAGGATGAATATACATCTTTTCATGATTTCCATTCATCTCATTATATTATCTAATCTTTATTATTATTTGGATGGGGGATACCATATTTCATTTCATCATTTAAGAGTAAAACGTCTTTTTATCTCTTGGTTTCATCATCACAGGGAGTAACAGTACTCATATCATTCCCTGCCATTCTTCCTCAAAAGGTTCATGTGCAAAGAAGTTGGAGGAGGATAAAAGGGTTCTTCAAGATTTCTACAACTAACAAGCATTTTATCATATCATTTACCATGAATAGAGAAGAGACAGGGTTTATTCCACCTCCACTCCATGACCTATGGTTTGCCTTTCGGTTTTTCAGAATTCCGAAGGATTAAAAGATCACGAATGAGTACAAGTTATTAATGATGTGAATGTATATCTCATATTTTGTTCGCATTCTCAAGGCATGAATACATATACATGGTACTTTTCTGCTACACACAGGAAATTCAAAGTCTCAAGGAACAAAAAAGAAATGATGAACTTTCCTTCTTGTTAAGAAAGCCCACAGCAGCAACATCTCTCACCATTCTATACCCTGGCATCCTCAATACGAACACAAACTTGAAGGTGGGTTCTGAAGTATCTCATTCTCATATGCACAATTGCACAATTACTTTACATACACGTACTTGCTTTGTTCATCTCAGCGTGTATATCGGATGGGTGCTTTGTGATCTCATATTTTGTATTTGCTTTAGTAGCATGCATAGGCTTTTCAGAATTTTAGATCACAAAAGGATTGAGTGGGATGCAATTTCATTTCAAAACAGTCCAATAAAGTATTTGAACATAAAATTATACGTTCATCCAAGTTTCTGAGACTTCTACTTGTGATGATATCAATGATGAAACAAACAACTAAACAACTGGTTGACAGACCACAATATATCATGTGTTATTGGAATGATTATTATCATCTGTAAGTCTTCATTGTGGCCTTTCTACTGAAGTAATAGATATATATCAGGGGAATCAAAGACTTCCTCGAATAAAAGACCACAGGATTCTCTATCATAATGAAAGTTATTAAAAAGGGGTCAAACGGGATTTCACAGAAAAGAAAGACTCCGGGCTCTATACACGCTGAACTCCATCCTGCATCATGTATCCTCTATACAAGCAATTATTGATAGAGCTCTGCATATTAAATATCATCCTTTTGTTTCCTACCCGCAAGTGGGGTAGAAAGGACTGTTCAATTGTGAGAAAGAATTATTCATTCTATGCACAATAATCAACAGCTACAGCATCTAAATGTTAGAGATCTCTGAGCCACCAGTAATCTAATTTTTTAAACCAATAAAGCTCACATCCTTAAAACTCAATCATCATGAATGAGTTCTTTACATTCTAAATACGAAATGAATATTAAACTTATCTGTTTAAATGAACTGTAATAGAATTTTTATTGTTCACATCTATCCTCCTTTGGAATGCAACATCTTCTTCGCTCTGGGAGAGGTTCTTTATTATGTGACAGTTTAGTATTTGTAAAGCTGTAGATTGTTACTGCAAATCATGGGGAAAACCCCAGTACATTAGTTCGATTTCAACTTAATAATTACGGACACAACCATGTCTGATTGTTGTTGCTACCTCAGTGAATAAAATAAGCTTTAGAGGCGGATTAGACAGAAACTTCAGTTTAAATGACAGAGAGACGCTTTTGTTAAAACCTCTACTAACAACAATGAGTAGTGTACACATGTCCAAATTAATAATGGCTTCCACAGGCGTCCTACTGAGCATTTTTGACAAAAGAAAGACGGACGGAATAAACTTCCTCGTCAATTGAAACCTTTCACAGTGTGATACTACAAATCTGAACGACTACTGTACATACTTTACGTAATAAATGTGGAAAGAAACCTTTTGTCTTCTGATCCAGTTTTCATGAAAAGGGTAAAAGAGGAGAGACTATATGAAGCACAATAATAATGTTTTCGGAAAAGCCCACTCTTCCTCTAGTATGTAATTAATTTTTGTCCAAACTAAAGACAGTTTCACAGGAAATACAACCTTCGCCATTTTTCTCATTTATAATGTTTCCGAAACTCTTAGTACGAGGAAACTTAACATTTTTAAGAACTCAGGTTAGTCAGGCCAACTTTTGAAACTAATTCATGGAACAATGTTATTGGTTGGGAATTTGAGATTGCATAGATCGTATGGATGGATCAAGTCAAATAAATGAATAACCAGTGGGCTACCACACAATTTAAAATGTGTATCGTGAGAGATTATTACATGTTTCAGAAGTGACGAAAACGCCCATTGTATTAACAAAGATAACCAGTGTGTTGAGTATAACAGTGTGTGCGAGAGATTTGAAAAAGTAGCTGGAGTTTCGTTGAGTACTTTCTCCACCCATAAGGCACGGACGAAACCTCCTTCGTCCTCGCAGCATCCAACCGCTTTCCATCCAAGCAATAAGTTACACTGTGAGAGAAGTGATCTCGCTTACACAGCCACAGCAAAGCATGAAAGCATGTCTTTATCATTCGTATGATCTAACACAGGAACACCACAACTGTCAATGTATTACATCTTACCAAATGCACAATGCCAAGCAGTATATAGCTACACTTATGTACAAAGCAGCTCTAATTTGTCCCAGAGGAGTCGTCTTTCTCTTCTCATCTCAGATACCAGTTGGATTGAGTCGCTATTAGATCGCTAATCATTCACTCTCCCAATTCCAACTTAATCATTTTGTTTCACTTGGAAATCCACGAATCTCATCCACTTTTAGGCAATACTGGATCTTACATTAATTAAAAGTTCAAATACAGTCTGCATTTAATTTAGTTACGAAGTGTTATAAAACAGAAATTGTGTTTAAGTCGCTTTCCAGATCTCATTAAGTGATTAAAACATTTAAAAGGCATGAGTAACCAGAATAGTGTAGAAGCAAGTAGGGACGCTTTAGCCATGATGGCTCAGAATCCTCTGTTGGGTTCTCTCCCACCTGCATTTTTTCTCCGGGCAGCAGAACGGTATCAAAGAACCCCAAAATGTGCCCGATGTAGGAATCACGGCGTAGTCTCAGCTCTGAAAGGTCACAAGAGGTACTGCCGTTGGCGTGACTGTGTCTGCGCGAAGTGTAATCTCATAGCGGAACGTCAGCGAGTAATGGCAGCTCAGGTAAAATTTCTTCAAAACCTTTTCAACGAAATTAAATCACTGAATAAATTAAATGAGAAGTTAATCGGTTTTTTTTAAATTTCAGGTAGCACTTAGAAGACAGCAAGCACAGGAAGAAAATGAAGTTAGAGATTTGGGATTTTTCGCACCAATGCCCAATATTTCTCCATCCCCAGACTCCAGGTCAATACCAGACCAGCAACAATCTCAAACAACACAGCCACCTCAGCCTCGAATATTTGGGATTTCAAATGGTCACATTCAAGGTATCTCTCCTTCAGGAAGCCACCCGGGTGATTCTCATTTCAACCCTTCTGAACAAACAGAACAAACAGGCGATGGTGACAGTCGAAGTGACTCACCTATTAGCCCAAGTCCAAGTAAGCATGTTTCAATTTTCAAGCTTTTTTCTACTTCGTACAAAACTCCGTGCGTAAAACACAAACATGAAAAAGCAGGATTTACTTTCACTCCACGAAGAACATAAAACACATCCTCTCTTCAATTAAACACAATCTATTGAAACGGGAGACACACAGTGAGGGTTGCATACATTGAGATGAGACTGTATCTTTGGTTTGTAAATGAAATGATACACGTGAAACAGAACTCGCAAACCCGTTGATTAATTCGATTCGTCAAGCCTTTTAAATGCAGAAACTAGTCCGTGTCCAATTCTAACTGTGTGGTGTCAATTGCATTGAGTCATAAAAGGAAATGTTCTCTCTCCAGTTCGATAATAAACCCAGTATGAAACATCCATCCCCTTCTTTAATCTCAGTTTATTGCTCCTTCCTGATATTATTACTCTCTACCACCCTCTTCAATTTTAATTCAATTCCGAATCATTTTTGTTCTGATAGGGATATCAGGTCAACCTTAGCTACACACACAGTTCACTCGAAACAATGAAAGGGGTAGTCAATAATCATAGAATGACTGAGTTTATCACTCTATCAGTTCCATTCACTCTATCAGTTCACAGATATATCTACACCCCAACACTATCACGACAGAACTAAGACATTAAATTTAGATTAAAAACGAAAATCCCTGTTGACAGAATGTTGTGAGAAAAAAGAATAGTTTGGAAAATCAAAGAAGAATTATGCAATCGTAATTCATCCCCAGGCATTAATACACATTATCATATACGATGTGATATATCTCCAAAATTTTGCTTGGTTCAAGTGTCAAGTATAAGTGTGAAGATACTGAGGAAGCTTCTTGAATACAAACGGAGTGAGTATTCCGTGAAAGTATAATTGATTTGAATTCGAAGAAAGTGTTGAGGAGTGTGGTGAGGGAGAAAAGTTCTCGTTTGAGACAGATAGAGATACGTCCTTCACTTTGTCCATCACAATCACAAAAGGTATTCTTTCTGGGAAAGAAAGGGAGAAAGTATTTTGCAGATCTATAGGTTCTCATTCAGTCCCGTATACAGAGATACACAACTTGGTTAAGAATGGAGCGGTGATGATGGCATCATTCATCTTAGAAAAGATTCAAGCAAGAGACTTATTTACCACATTGAAGTCACTCTTTTCTATACTTTCTCTGTGCATACTTGTTGACTCGCACCCGAAATTCTTTTTTCTTTTTGTAAATCTAATCATTACATAGAGAGACAGGATATGTAAACGCCAAATGCAGACACAAATTTCTTCTCTCCAACAATCCTTCATTTTACTCACGAGGCAATTCTGATCCTTTCTTAAATAATACTTTCCCTAGTACTTATCATCCATCACGCAGTAAAATAGCGCTAAGGTTGAGAAATTATTTCTCTTGGAGAGACATCAACTCTTAACCTCGCCTGCTGCCTCTGTTCCTTTATACTGAAGAGGCTGAACAGTCTATGAAGCTCACAGAGATGGAATGAGTTTAAATGAGTGAATGAATGAAAGCAAGAAATTGCGTTTTTCCACTTCAGTAAAATATCCAATTTAAAACGAAAACTCTGAGCTGGAGCCATCCTATTGTAGAAGAATAACATGGTTGATAAAAGACAGAAACTACTTTTGTATTCAATTATACAGTAACAGAAGCTTCGGGGATAGCCGAATGACTTTCTGGTCTGACTTCTGACTGAAACGAAAATGTAGTTCATTCTTTGTCTCTCCAAACTTTCCACCAGTTTATTCTAGTTTCCCTTATACTTTCTCCTTGAAAGTTGAAAATAACTGAAAAAGTTTGGCAATAATTGAATTTCGGAAAAACCAACTAATGACGATGGTGAGGTATTCACAAATGAATAGACCCAAGTCGTTAGCTGTACATTCACTTTTCATTTGATTGAAAGGTAACATTGAACATCAACAAATCTTCATATGGAAATAAAGTGCCCGTTGCTGAAAGGCATCTTATTACAATGAAGCACACGAGCCCATCTCCCATTATGAACACTTAAGCACCACTCTCATCTACAAACGTGGTATCGTTCTAATCACCTCTAGAAATTCAAGTTGGTGGTGAATGTTGATAGAAAATCGACATTTATGTTAAAATTCAAGTACATACTTTATAACAAAAGTCCATTCAAAAGTATTCAATTCTATGGACAGGGAATACTCCCTAATCCTCTATTTTCAGCTCTTAGCGTATGTTCTCTCGACACAACCGGTGGGGTCTTCTATTATGCTTTCATTCTTACAAATTTTTAACACAAAATTTTTCCTAAATCTATCACTATTTCCTGCTACTACTATTTTGCTGCAGGAAAATTGTAACAGTCAAGTAGGTCAGTTCAGTTCCCCTGTCTCCACTTGAAATCTCTTTTGTTATACAGGATCAACTGTTTTTGCTTACTAGTACAGTATCCTTGCTGCTGTAATTAGGTAAATGTTTTGTTTAAAATATTCATGCTTTAATGGTTATATAAGTTTACAACTCTTTTACTAATAATTCCATGTCTTGGACATTCAGGTTTATGTATAAAAAAAATCCCTTCGAAACTACTAATAAAGCACTAGCTCGCTTTGGGTTGCATGAAATAGACCTGAAATAGGGTTGAATTGGCAGTGTGTCGGCAAGGACAGAAAGAAACTATAAAGTTTGAATAGATTTCCTTTGCCATTATAACTTGTATTAGAACTGTATGTCCATAGACCTAAAGAAAGGGTAGAGTTCAAGAATGTCTCAAGTAGTATTGAATTCGGTAGAAGGTAGAAAAGTAATTTCTTCTAATGTTTTGTGTGGAAGTTAGTAAAGGCGGTGGAATCTTGTGTCGTTGTGTATGAAGACAATATAAGGTTGCCTATCATCATATAAGTTTTACTGCAGCTTTAGCTAGCGTGTACTCTGCTTCAGTGATGATGATGAACTACGGGAGGCTGTATAGCGAATATCAAATAAAGTTACTGACTTCTCTCGCAAAGCAATAAGAAAGAAACAGGAGAAATGTCGTAGCAATTGAATGACTTTCACAATATCATCATGATATTGTTATCACGTAAAGACATTCTGAGCATTCCATTGTGAGCTTGATCTCTAACTTTTCTTCCACGAAGACTGAAATCACTTCGAATAAGATGACTCTATTTCATTCCTTTCCCGGGTTGCCATTCCATTAAGGAGCTCAGGAATGTTCTTTCCCTTTTTCTTGTTTCAAGCCTTTTATTTTATGAGAAGTCATCATCACGACCTCATCATCAGGTATGACGCTGCAGGACTTAATTGAATTTTGTCTGGAATAAACAATTAATGTTCCAACTAGTCTGCTATTGGAACTGCAGGATCCTTCTGCCCGAAAGATCCGCCTTATCCCCTTATTCCCGACTTCTGCAATCTCCTAGGCCTTAATCTCCCCTGAGGATAAAACTAAAATGTGCAATTGAATGCACAATTAAAACTCTAAAAATCTGACTCCATGTAATTGTGACGACAACTCTCCTTAGAAATAATGAATGTAGGGAAACACGGGAAGTTCTTCTTCACACAAATTAGTCCTTCTTTATTCCCGAGTCCCCAGAGT